>VXAL01000396.1:7783-31184 GCA_013399475.1 Chauna torquata | reverse complement strand
GAGTGAGGCTGGGGGAGCCGGGGAGGGCTGGGGTCTGAGGTGAGGAACATCGCCTCTCTTCTGGAAAGCCGTTTCGCGGCGTTGCCTGATGGTTAGCTAAGAGTAACCAGCTAGCTGAGGCGGGCTTCGCAGCGTGAGTGCAGCTACGCTGCTATTATTAGCGCTGGTATTTAATACTTGTACACTCACAGCAAGTTACATATTGGAACTACGTCCTCTGCAGCACTCCTCTACCGTCAGTCCCTAAAGGTGGATACATGAGGGAACAAGTGCCTCAATCCAAAACTTGGACCTTCAAAGCCTGCCCTCAGCAGTCTCTCCATCTGGAAGCGCCCGCAGTCCTCTGTGAGATGCTTCCGCAGTTGCTTAAACTCGACAAGGCTCAACAGCAAAGCTTCAGGCTTGCCTGCAAGCCTTGTTGAGATCCAGACACCATGTGCTTTCTTCCGTAGCCTGAGGTGTACTGCCCTTTAGGAATGCCCCCGCTTTCTCCTCCCCTTGCAGCAGGCTGGGGAGCTGCAGGGAGGAGCGCTCACAGAGTGAGGGAGGACACGGTTCCCGTGCCAGGTGGGCTCAACGCTGGAGCCAAGCCACCACCTGCAGTGCCTTGGGTGCTCAGCAGCCTCTCTGCAGCAGGTCTTGCGCTGTGGTGAACTTGGTCCTGAGTTGAAGCATTTAGGTCATATGGGTGAGGAACTCAGATGAACATCTTTTGGCCAAGCACATACATCAGCATGCATGATCTCTAGGAAACTTGCAGATACAATTCTTTGGTTTTTAGGCATGTTGTTGTCGAGGATGTTGTCTCCTGTATGCTGGAGGCTTGTGATAGCTCTTAAATGGAACGATTTTTTTAGCCAGAGGTCACTTTATTTTGGAAAATTGTGTTTTGCCTGTCTAGAATTCTCCCGTGGTTTATCTTGGATGCATTATTCGACACTGTCTGCCATAATATGTTCTGTAGTGTTTAAATGTTGTTGCCTTCTTTCTGCTGGGGGCTGTGTTTCCGTGATGGGTGAAGTGATGCTTGTAATAGGTAGTTTTGTATCATTTTGTCAGGTACTTTGGGATTGTTATATGAAAGACTATGTACATGTCATTTATTATTATGAATGCCTCTCATGTTTTGGAATTTAACAGACATAGTAGTTGCCCTCATGTCACCATCATCACGTTCACTTCTGTAGTTATAATCAAAGGTGGCAACAATGGCATTCAGATGCTTAATTACATTTCATATAGGTGACCAGTGTTAACTTATTAAATTAATACATGGTGGAGCAGGAGCAAAGTGTCATTGCCTCCCTTGGTGGTTAGGAAGCCATCAGCTTGCTCCTCACATATCAAAATCAGTATATAGTGAACCATATGGCACCAAAGAGTGTTTATTAAAGGAATGTTTCATTGAACATTCTGTGTATTTTATTTCTTATTTCACTTGATGTAGATCTAAAATATTTTTCCCATCTCTCAAAAATTAAAACATTGAACAACATTCATTCTTCAGTAAGCTGAAACCAAGATTTCTTAAGGCTTCATGAAAACAGAGAAAGGGAGACTTTTGCTTGCATCAGACTAGCCACCTGTGTGGTAGATGGAGGATTAGAAATCCATGTAGGATGTGGAACCTAAGGTTCAAGTCCCTGGTTTCATTTAGGGCAGAGTTTTGAACATAGGTCTTCTGTGTTTCTGGGGAATATCCAAGTCATTGCATTATCAGCTGTGTTGTGAAGGGAAAGGGAGTACCGTACTCCCCTGGTTCTAAAACCAGGTTTCTTTTTGTTTGTTTGTTTGTTTGTTTGTTTTCTCTAAAGTAACTTCTGAGGAGGAGGGAGGACCGAAGAAAAGTGGCATGTTACCTGCTGAGGCACTCTCTCTTCTCTTTCAGGATCTTCTTATGTCAAAGTGTAAAAAGAGGAATTGTTTTATCTTAACAGTTGTCTTTGCCCTGTCCGAAATCTCTCTAGTGAGGACTAGTCACCAAATGAAAGGAAGCTAATTCCTTCTTCACTGTGGTTTGCGTACCATCTGACATTTTCAGATGGGTCTGGCAATGTTCTACTGGTCTTACTGCTAGAACTCTTGAGGGCTGTAAACTTTTTTGCAGGACATGGCTCTTTGTTATTCACTTTAGACTGGGTAGCAAAGATTTTTTACAGCAGAGCTAATTAATAGTTTCCAGGACAAAGATACTGAGTTTGTATCTTTTTACAGAAATACTTAGTCATTCTGTGATGCAAAAAGACAAAACAGTTGCCGACTTCTGTGTCCAGTTCTTGTTAAGACTGAAGATTCAGCAATGCCTAGTGAGAAAGCAGCAGGATATGCAGGAAATCTGACAGTCTCATCTGTGAGAGCTTCTCAGCTTCTGTGTTGGTTGTTCCTGCTGTTCTGCTGTTATGCCCATCAGCTTCAAGCTTTCATTTGGCTCACGTTTTCTTGTGAGGGCTAGTTTCTGCTAGAGCAGAAGTGGACCTTCTGCTCTAACAGAAAGGCATGTGGCTTCTGTTTCCTTACAGCTGTAGCAGAACAGTCACAATGGAAACTATGAAACCTTTTCTCAGGATTTTTTGGTTGGTTGATTGGTTGATTTTTATTTTTTTCCAGTAGGTCGTCAGATTGGTTACAAGTTTTGGGATACAGTTGTTTGCGGTAGCTGGGAAATGAATTTAGTTCTATGCATGTAAGCCCATAGAATCACAGAATGGTTGAGGTTGGAAAGGACCCTTGGAGATCATTTTGTCCAACCCCCCTGCTCAAGCAGGGTCTGCTAGAGCACATTACCCAGGACTGTGTCCAGACAGCTTTTGAATATCTCCACGCGAGGAGACTTTGGAACCTCTCTGGGCAACCTGTTCCAGTGCTCAGTAACCCTCGACACATCAGCCACTATAAAAGAATGTGTTTTGCTGGAATCTCTGCTTATCCCAGCTGCAGTCTGCCATTTCAAATGAGAAATGCTATTTTCTCCATGCTATTTTCCACTGTGTGTTTCTTCACAGCCCTCAGTGGATCAGTGGCTGGTGCATTCTACCACAAAGCTGGCCTTGGGGTTCATTCATCTGAATTTTCTAGTTAGTGACATCCAGTCTTGACCAAGAGGTAGTAATGAACATCACCTTTCCATTGCATAGATTTGAGTGGTGGAAAGGGTGGTGTCTGGTCTTTGGTGTCCTAGGTCTCCATCCCTTTTCTCTTTATTTCTGCATGTAAAGATCTATGGAGTGATTTCCTGTGGCTTTTGATGAAGGTGCTGCACAAGTGAGTGACAATGCTTATCCAGCATGCTTATTGGAATATGCAAGCTTGTGTGAAAATATTTAAGTATCTGTGACCTTAAGTAGTGAGAAAACCAATTAAGTCAATGAGAAAAATAGTAAAGGTAGTTAGATGTATGCTTAAGTTTCAAATTTGAAATTTAGAGGGAATGAAGAATGGAGACATATTCCTGAAAAGCACAGACTGTTTTCCTGTATGATGTTGTCGTAGCAAGAAAGAGGGTGTGTGCTTGTAGCCCAGCACCCATAAGAAGCAAATATGATTCTATTTAGGCTTAAGAATACAAATGCGTGTAGTAGCATGCAGGATTTGGCCTGTGTTTGCATGGACTATTACATAGTATAAAGTGACTTCAGACTTGATTTTTGGCCTAAAACCACTATGTGTGCATGTAAAGTATAATTAATGTAATGTTGGACCCTAGGGGAGAATTTTTATATGACCTTTTATTGGGAGTACGTTTGGAAGCTGCCCAAAATGTAGAATCCCCTGAAGTTCTTATAAAGGAGATGCTGATGAAAAAGCATTTATGGGGATGTTAGTCTCAGATTTTTGAGGAAAAGAAACTTCAATGTGACTTTGCTCTGAGAAGCCTGGATTTTTAGACTGTTATCTGCGCAGAAATAAGGTAAAATGAAAGTCTGATTCTGTCATATTAACAGTAGCTGAACTTTAACCAAGTTGAGAAAAAAACATGCGAAGTATTAAATACTAAGATGGTGGCTTAGACTTTTCCTCTGGGGCAGATCATTGTATGTGTGCACACATGGTCACATGCAGATCACTTGTGCTTGCTTTGGTCCCAAAGGTGCGGCCGTACCATGAAATCCACAGGAGAGGCTGCGCCCTGTTCTGATGCAGCTGTTCAGCTGTAAGGAAGAAATCTGTTTTATGCATCTCTGACTCAAAGCCTAGGTAGAGCGAGAAAGTGACCCGCAGTGTGCCACTAGCTAAGCAATGAAGGGAGTATGCAGTGAGAATTTTCACTTACCCTTTCAGATGAACATTTAAAAGCTTTGCTTCTCACTTGCCCAGTTCCTTTCTGGAAACTCCTTTTTGGAGGTTCTGCGGGCAATAGATCGATATATTGGCCTTTCACCTATGTGTAGCTGTTTAAATTTCTCTTACAATTCAAGTGTCTTTGCTTTTAATGCTTAGAACATTGCCAGTACCATTCAAGCAATGTAACTACTGTGGTGTGTGTGTACACGTATTTTGCTGGGACTTCTGCTTATCATTGTAGGTTTATAACTTTTTTTCACAGCACGTATTGTAACTTAATACAAAGTCTTATTTCCAGTATCCCTTCTCTACTTCTGTTGTGTAAAAGCTTTTTGGTTGCTGAAATCACACATAGAAAATGTAGCAAAAAACAATACTTAACATTTCTTTTACCTTGGCTTCTTAAAGAAATTTGTGTTTCTGAATTGCTTTAGGACCAGAGCTAGGTTGTTGAAGGCCACTGCGTTAACCCACTCTTCTGAATATCTCCAGAACAGTGTGTTTCAGGGAAAAAAAGGCAAGATAGGGATAGGCAATGCTTTTTGAATATTTCCCTCAGGAGATCTCTAGGTTTTGGATCTGATGGCCAATTTCTACCCAATCAAGAGATTACAGATATCTGAAATGGTGAGATTCTTACTTTCTCCGTGAAAATATAGCCACACAAAGATGAGAAATTGCAGGTACCCTTTTAAGGGAAGAGCTACCATATATGCTCCTACGGGCTTAGATGAGAGTTCTTGTAGGAGAGAGACACTGTAAGTGTTCCCCTCCTCTCTGAGAGCTTTAGTAAAGGCGTGAAAAATCCCCCATGTGACATAGATCCTCAGGACACAAAACCTTCCCTCAGTGTTAAGTGCAAGGAAGTACTAATATACCACCCTGATGCAGTTTAACTGGGAACCAGGAGGAAGGCCAGCACTGTACATCTTTTTCTCCTTGGTGCACTTCTGCACTAAGCAAGAGGCCATACTGTGAAAAACTGTCATACTTGTCTTTTTTTTTTAATTAACAGAGAATGAAGCTAGTGAAGAAACAAAACACCGGCTCTGAATAGGTAAGATTATTTGCCTTGGCTCTGTTTTCTGAGTTAGCATGAAGTTCAGCAAATCATCTTAGTCTCGTAGACCGATTTTGCTTCTGATCATTGAGTCAGGGAGGAATATTTAGGACTTTAATGGAAATAATCTGCTCCATCTTTAGAGAAGGACACCTCCCATTTCTCCAGAAGAGACAAGAGTTTGCCCAGAAACGTGCATTTTTTCATTGTCCTTTTACCCCATTTCCAAATTCTGTTTTTTGGGCAAAATAACCCAAAGGAGATGTGCTGTTCTCTGTGATGTCACATAACACAGAGACAACTAGTGGGAGTGCCCATGTAGGAGTAGGGCATCGCAGGCTGCTGGACACCTTTGCAGCTGTTGGCTCAGAGGCAGTTGCTAGGCGAAATGACAGGTGAGCCTGTACCGGTCCGGCTGGAGCGAATGCAGCATCACTCCTCCTGCTGCTGCCACCCGGCCGTTTGCAGCAAACTCTGCTCCCAGCACTGGTAGCGTTGCCTGATGCTGTGCATGAGCAAACAAATGTCGTGCTTATTGAAACCAGTGTATGGGAGGGCTGGTTTTCAGGCATGTTTGTCCTGTAATTAGAGCTTCTATATGAATTTTTGAAGGTAAAGTAGATGTGGAACCTGCTTGTCAGAGAAGTTAGAAAACTTGCTGGCCTGATGAGGAAAAGGGAGAATTGTGCCTGCAGTATCAAGTTCCTTTCACCACATAAACCTCTGTGGAGCTGGCAGAAGCACGTGAGAAGAGAGAAGGAAGTTCTGTTTTTAAATTCTTCCTGAAACAGTCTGCATGTGTTCTCTTACCCTCTGCCTCTCCTCTTCCATTGTCTTGCTAACTTTTTCCCTCATTGCAAAATGTTCAAATGTGGGGAATGCTGAGGTAACACAGGATAGACTAGCTAATGGTAATTCGCCACAGATGTGTCCTATATTTCTGATATGGGGCTTTTCCATGCTTTGTAGAGGTCACTCACAGTAGAATTCAGTGCTCGAAGTGTTTCCTCCAACTGTGAATACGTAGCAAACCTGTGCTATGTCACATTTCCTAGGATTGCGTGGTTATGCAGGGAGAGACCCTGTTATAATGTTCTTCATGCAGCCAGGGCAACCCGTATTTCTAAATGGCAGCTGTGTTTAATTTTTTCTGAATATAATAAATACCTATTCAGCCATTTGTTTTGCTTTTTTGTAAAATTTTTTTGTCACAACAGTCTGGATTTAGTGTCACTGTAATCTCACATTGTAATGTGATGACAATAAAATGATTCTCATGCAAGTCTGGAGAGAATCTGTGCTAATACCATTAAAATGTGCTTACCAAATCAAAACAAGTGCAGTGTTAGCATGTGGAAACTGTGTTTATGCGATTATAATGTTTCAGCAATATCAAATTACTGTAGGAAGCAACTAATCCAAACCTAGGGAGACTTCCCATTACAAGACCATTAAAATGACACAATGACTGAAGTGCAAGTTTCAGATGGGAAAAACGGAAACACAAATCTTGCCATCAATATTCGAGCAAAATGTCTATTGAATTTAGTGGAGTTTTTACCAGAGTAAGAAATGCAGTACCATGACCTTTTTAGCAGCAAGTTTCTTTCCTCTTAATAATACCTGTAGGAAAAATATTTACTTCGCTAGTATTTAACATTAGGCTAATGTAGAGAGTCGTATTTCATGCACCATACAATGAGTTGTTGTAAAGATTTGTCCAGAGTTTATTGCAGAAATGTTAGGATATTGTTTCAAGGCTGTTGTGAAAAAATAAGAGTTTTGATTGTATCTTAAAGATTATATCTATTTTCTTTTAATCTGAATATGTAATTTTCAGGAAATACATGTATTTACTGTTTATACAGCACCTAAAACAGAGAAACCTTGGTCTGTGGGGGAGTGTCTTGGCACTACCGGAGTATAAATCAGTGATTTCCAAAACCAAAATACCTGTTATTGCCAGATAAGGACCTCTCTGTTTACTTTTTGTCATAGGAATAGACACCTTTACCCCTTCTCCCCTCCCATTCTCTTCCTTCCCTCCTGTCAAACTGGGTGAGGATTCAAGAAGTATAATTCATGTGCCTCATGTAGGACCATCTAAAAAATACTTGCTTGTCCAGGATTGTTTCTTGGCTCCCTCCATGGTCCATGGAAGGAGGCAGGTATTACAGTAAGTAAATTGTCCTGTCACAAACATTCAAAATAGGCTGGATGAAATGCCTATGGATATGTCTTCACATTTCTAGTATGAAAATGGTCTAGACAATTATTCTGTAGAAGACATACACCATTTTAGATGGCTAAATGAGAGGATATGAATTCAGTCCCCAGTGTATGAAAGAACAAACTCTCTCAAAAGAAAGTTCGGTGTAAAACATGGCATGCAAGTTGTTAGTAAGCCACATGAACATTGATTTCTGTAGTAACATATATATGTTTAAATTAAGCAGCAGTCGTTCTTCAATTTAAAAGCTATTTGCACATAAATCTATTTTAAAGACACTAATTAAATTATGGTTCCATCAGGTGAATCTTATCAAGAATAATGTATCATTATAGCATATTCATGGCATGCTGTCTATGTAAATGACAGTACAGAAGATACCAGAAGAGTGTTTTTAAAAATAATTCTACTCATGAATTGTTGGCTCTATTTTTCATAATTTTTTTTTTATTAAAAGCATTGGTTTTCTAAAACTGTTAGTAAGCAGGCACTGACATTAATGTTAATCATATTTTTCAAGAAGATAAAATTAGGCCTACTTTAAATGCTGTTTGTGTCAGTTTCCATTTTTGCGATGCTTCTTATAGTTATAAAAATACTTGACCTCAGTCAAAAGGTTCAATAGTAGGCATTGGTTTTGTAAGCTCTGTATGTATGCTGTAATCTCAAATCTAGAATCTAAAAATCAACAGACTTATATCTGCTACAAGAGAAATCTGGCACTGGAACAGGTAATTTTAGATGTTTCCTGCTGTTATAAATCAGAAGACAGCAGCCTCAGGCTATAAGATCTCACACAACCATAGGTCTTCACAGAGTTCAGGCCAGATTAATTGAGGATAGTCTAAGTTAGCTATGTCAGAAAGGAATCAGTGAGAACAAATGTTGAAAGTAAACTTTTTATCAAAATAGTAATCTGAAAGTGAGCAAAAATTCTGAATCAATCAGAATGGCTATTCTGAGCCACTGCACTATCAAATAACCAAAAAAATAAAGTGGAAACTTGTTAAGGAAACAGACAGTAATCACTTTGTGTCTAGTTTTGTTAAAAGAGCTTCTATACTTCAATATTTAATTATATACCAAAATATTTATATAGGTTTGTTTTCCTAACTTAATAAATGGATTTGAAAATTGTCAATGAATGTGGGGGGGAAAAAAAGTGTGTCTCCAGTACAGAGAGTGGATATCACTCTTTATGCTGTTGGGATTTTATGGAATACCAGAGCATAGATATTCAATGGAGGGAAAAAAAAAAAAAAAAGTAAAGGTAACACAATTATTATAGTCTCTTTGCTGTGTGTGTAAGAATGACTCAGATCATTGAACTTTTTCCAGAATAGTGGGTTGCTCTATAAAATGCCAGCTTTATTCAAGAATGGAATTAATGGCTCGGCTGGACAACTTAGCTGAATTGCCGTTAGCAGCAGTTTCTGACTAAGACAGGTGTTTTGCTTTTAATTATTTTCTCAAGAATAAAGTTTTCTGAAATCATGCATTTCTTAATCTATTTGGCAAAAAATAAATCATTATATTAATCAGCCAGTCTGTTCTATGAGAGTAATTATTATTCTGCCTTCTCAAACAAGTCAAGACAGTAGTCTACAAATGAAATTCATGAAAGAACAGTTCTTCATAAGTGGGATTATTATACTTCTGCTTATACACGAGACAAGCAAATGCAGTCAGTCAGTCCTTTCTTTTTTGTATGGATGGCTGAGTTTTCATATTAAAATAACTGCCAGCACTGCAAACGTCACTGGACAGGTGGTATCTGCCTTTTGCAGGAGCTGGGTCACTATTACACTGGTACTCTAACAATGAGTCTTCTTCATGAAAGTATCCCCAACGAGATATATGCATTCTTGTGCCCTTTGATATGTAGAGTTCAGTGCCCTTCAGATTTCAGTTTTTCTCTCATCCTGGTAAGATTAACATTAACAGTTAAAAGGAAAATGTCGTCTGAGGGCTTTACCAGTAACAAACCCATGTTTATGATATTATTCACTAAAAGGGAGACAGAAATGGGAAAGACCTCTCTCTTTAATCAATAATGCATGCTCTAGTTAGTCCTGTCCTCTGGACATGATTAAGCATGTATTTTATTTCATAACTGATGATTTTGGTTGACTAGGGATTATAACTACATATCCTCAAGCCTTTGCAACTAGCATCAGGAAGATCTAACGTGAACTGGGTAGTCAGCTATGTTTAATGTTAGCACGGCACATAAACTAAAAAGACCATCCCCACCCTCAAAAGAAAAAAAAATCCCCCAAAATCCCAATGGAGAGAGCTGCAGCTAATTCTAACCTGTAGAGATCCAGGCTAAACTTTCACAGGGCAGATGTCTATGACGTGAACCAATTGTAGACAGCAGCCTCAAGGTATATCTTTGTCACCACGCATTTGAAGTTTTGAAAAATAACATGGTTTCATTTATATTACAGAAGAGGAAAAAAGCATCTTAAAGGCTGAGCCGTGTGAATTAAATGTTAGGCTAAGGTCTGTTCTTAACTGGTAAAGTATTTGGCCAATGAAGCCGACAGTAAAAGCACTTTGGAACTGGACTGGAATTTCTGCCCAGTTGGCTGGGGGCCAGGTTGTGTTTTCAGTGACTGTTGTCGGCTTTGGGGGAGTTGCCCTGGGGCTAGTCCAGACTTCCTCAGTGCGACTGGCAGGAGGACTCGAGCCCCTGTTAAAAGCCTTAGAAGATGATCACCCCCATCCCTGTGTTCCTCATGTGGAGGGGCAGATGAGGTGCCCAAACCCAGACAGGTTCCTCAGCATGAGAAGGGGATAGCGAGTCTTGGAGGACACAGAAAAATAAAATGAAAGTACCGGTAAGGAATATTCAGTCTTGATGCCAAGTATGTTCATCTGGTCGCTCAAGCTGACAAAATCTGACAGCTACTGAAGAGCAGAGAATCCTAAATGAAGATACAGTTGTTGTTATTAAATAGGAAACATTTATCTTAGTATGGTATTGACTATAGCACAATAAATGATGATGATTTCCTTTTACTGGAATGTGATATTTTTACGTTGTCAGAGTACTGATACAAGTGTAACTGGGTAAAATAAATGCTTCGTTTTTCTTATTGACTACCCTACCCTACTTGGAATTAGCGTTTGAAAACGCTCTAACAAATACACACAGCATGTAGGTATGTGCATGAGAGAGAATTCAGAAATTTTCTAAGAAATGTTTGCTTTTTCTGAAATCTTGTTTCCTTTCTTCTTTCTTCCTAGACTCTTTTAGAATTTGATTTTTTTCTTTTTTCCTTTTAAAATTGTTGAAGAAAAATGCCTTCCTTGGGAGGAAAAGTGCAGACTGTCTTGGGCCTCGTGGAGCCGGACCAGCTTGGCTATACGTTGACTCATGAACACTTGTCTATGAACTACAGCAGCTGTTTTTGTCCACCTTCACCAGGCCAAGAGCATTTGTCTGATGGGCCCATTGAGATGAAGAACTTGTTTTGGATTAAGCAGAATCCCTATAGCCATAAAGAAAACCTTCTTTTGTGTCAGGAAATGGATGCTGTAAAGGAAGAGCTGTTGCATTTTAAAGCAGCGGGTGGTGGAACTATCGTGGAGAACACGACCACAGGAATTGGTCGGGATATGAATACTTTGAAGAAACTTGCTGAAGAAACTGGAGTCCATATTATAGCTGGGGCTGGGTTTTATGTGGATTCTACTCATTCTTCTCAAACACAGGCTATGACAGTGGAGCAGGTAAGTCTTAGCCATTTCTTAGGAGCCTCTCTCTTATGAATTATCCCTGGATGAGTCAAAATTGGAGAGAAGTTCAAGCAAAATAGATGAAATCTAAAAGTTCTTAATGTGCAAAATTTAGGAACAGTGTTACTGCTTGTGTGTTATAGCTGGACCAGCCCTACTTGTGTGTACTGGGATTATCTGTCAGCATTTCCAGTTCTTAAACTCCATTTTCTCTCAGAGATTAGTTACAATGCAACAGTAAAAGAAAAATAGAATATTTCATATGTCGGCATCTGGTACAACAACAATTATCCTGTTCGTTTTACAGTTTTTTAAGGAAGAAGCATATCCCTTCTTCCTTGTTTGTCTGTTTTCTTGCCTAATTACTTCCCAATTAGATCACGCAGAATTCTTGTAAAAAGCATAAATAATTGCAATGTTTATAGGACAGCTGTAAATCATCGCTCTGTTCAAGCTGCCTGTTATAGCTCTCTTTTCTGCCATTTTCCAGGCTTTTCAGGGCAGAATCTACATCCAGTTATTTGTACAGTGCCAAGACAATGTGTTAATAACGACTGAGGTCCCCAGATATTTCTATAATAATAAATATTCATTCATCTTTTATTAAGAAAATGTGATTATAGGGAGAAGAAGGAAGGGAACTCTCCAAGGCAGGAGGCTGTGAATGTGAATTAATAGAGCTGAAATTTTTTTTTTAAAAATCTATCGCAGTTTACAAATGAGCCAAATTCATTTTAAAAATAAATGCTTAAAACTTCAGCAGGTGTAATGTGACATAGCACTTTGGTCAACCTTGGTGGACCAAACTGGCCCAAGCTGTATGATGCAGCTTTTCCTATATGTTTTTGCGTCACTTGGAATTTGATACAAATAGATTTCTTTGGGCAAAGGTTTCCCTTCTGTATTTGATGGACTGCTGAAGACCCACAGATGTCCTGTAGTCAACATTTAATTAATACTTAATGCAGTCCTAAGACAATTAGTTACTTACTAAGGGCTGTGCAGTGACTGATCCATCATAACAGGTGGTTCCTCATTTGCCAGTGAATTTGACACGGTGATACATTTTCGTATTAGGCAAAGATAATTTGAATATTTTGTTGCTAGCTTTAGCTGAATGAGGGAAGTATTTAGGTGGTTAGCAATCTGTGGTTGTTTACTATGAGTGAGGTCGCAGAGTTGTTTAGTGACACAAGGGTGTTGCTGCAGGAGAGGTGTTCTTCAGGTTGCTCTCAGGAGACAAGTGAATTCTTCATCTGTTTGTCTATAGAAATGGTTGGTAGATTGGTTATACATGAAGCAGAAGGTGTGTGATCATAGGACAGAGTGTTGGGCAGAAACCTGCTGTAAGATGTACTGGATTGACCTGTTGAGGAGACAAGGTGTAGAGTAGTTACAGATTTATTTGAAAGCTGGTGGGTTTTTTTTGATTTCCTGGGTTTGTTTGAAAACCTTTCATCTTCCTTTGTTCACTTTATTGTTCCTTAAAATCATGATTTCTTTAACATTTAGGGCCAAATATTTAGAAGGTCATCATCACTGCTATTTTGTGCTCTCAGTTTTGAATGTGTTCTTTAAGATACATGCCTATTCTGGAAAAGAAAAACTCAAGCATTTATAACAAGCTGAATTTGTTCAGAGATTCTGATGTCTTTTTTGCCTATGAATATTTTAAAAGCAAGCTAATTTTGACCCTGTACGTTTGTCAGCTGAGCTTTGTTCTTGTAGTTCTGAAGTCAGTGGAGTTACTGTAGTTTTACATTAGCGTTCCCAAGAGCAGGATTTGCCTTAAACTTGTCTTTTCAGAATCTGTGGCCCAGAATCTTTGCCAGACTTTCTTCCTTCCCTATCTGAATGATAAGGATTCCTTATTCTGTGAGCCCTTGTTTAGAAAGAAATTACCTTGAATTGTTTTTGATTCAATTTAGGACTGTGCGTCACAAGGTTTTAGCCTGAACTTGTTTGTTCGTTCGTTTGTTTTTAAAAATTAGTCTCAGCTTAAATCAGTATTCAGTTTATACGTAGACCATCTTTCCCTGCAAACCTGGGCAATTGTGTGAGTACATACTGTTAAACTGATTTGCTTCGGTAGTTATTTTGGTCTTAGTTAATGGCTAGGTTAATGTTAGTTGGCAGAAACCAGATTTTAACTGCAGTGTTTTCACACACCCAACCGTTAATTACATAAGTTCAGAAGAACCTCAGGAGTAAAACTAGCGCAGTGTCCATCAGCCAAATTTGACGCTATTTAACACAACTAGTATTACTAACCAAAAATCTCCTTTTCCTGTTCTTTAGCTTACAGGCATTATTGTTGGTGAGATACTCAGTGGAGCGGATGGGACTGACATCAAATGTGGCGTGGTGGGAGAAATAGGCTGCTCCTGGCCCTTGACTCAGACTGAACACAGAGTGCTTCAGGCAACTGCGCATGCTCAGTCACAGCTTGGATGCCCCGTTATCATCCACCCTGGCAGGAACAGTGATGCACCTTTCCAGATCATCCGCATTCTGCAGGAAGCTGGGGCTGATGCTTCAAAAACAGTCATGTCTCACCTCGACAGGTAAGCAGGCTGTTCTACTGTCGTTCTGGCAGTGTTGCCACAGCCCGCTGGAATTTTGGGGAACTACTCTATTTTTTGTTGTTCTCTGATATCATGACATAAAGAATTATATTCAAGTTTACTGACTTAAAAGTATAAAACTGCTTGTATAGAGCTTGATCAGCTTCCAGCACTTTCATCTGGATCAGCTCTTAGGTTCACACTGATAAAAAGATCTAGGAATTTTAAGCACCCCTTTTGAAGGTGTGGATGCAAGATTAGGAATAACTGGCCACATTTAAAAAAAAAAAAAAAAAGAGAGAGGATTCCATTAATTCACATCCCTGTACAAATCACTGCATTTAACAAGCATTGGACATCGAGTAGCTCTCGCCAGGCTAGGTGGGAAGCTGTTGGGCTTCCAGCATTTTTGAAGACTGGGCCACTCTTAAGGGCCTGACCAAAGTGTCACAGATGCTAATGGAGTACTCATTGATTTGGCTGGATTCTGGACCAAAGCCAGATCTTTTCAGTTCTGCTACTAGACAGAAGAAATATTACTTAAAAAGAAAACAGTTGGATTTTGGATAATTCTTATCTTAGGCCACAGAGCTAACTTTTTTGAGTTTCCTTGAGAGCTAAAACCAGAAGCCCTACATCAGACATGCAGAGGAACTGGGGTGTTTTTCTCTCCAACTTAGAAACACAGCCTCTATTACCAAATCAGTTTTGTGTGACCTTGTGTTGCTCATGATGAGTTGGAAAATGTCCAAGCATTGATTAGTTTGGACAGTTGCTGAATAATGGAGGCTGCTTGTGGTCATATGACTCTCAGCAATCAGATTGTTTGTCCTCAATGTGAGCATAATACAGGCAAGAGCACTGTGCTCCAAATTTCTAATGATTATAGGTTCTATGAGCTTACAAATCAAGCTACAGATTTTTTGTATTTGCCCAGAGCTCAGTGTTTTGCATGGAGATTTTAGGAGCATAAAATTCAGTGCCATGAAATTTTATTTATATTTGATTATATAGAAATGATATGGGCTTTCTTTACATATTTACCTGCATTCCATTGTATATATAGCTATATTTTTTTCTCAATTTTTAAGAAGAAGTGATGGCCTAAATCTTTGTGTGAAAGAAGACTGAGCAATCTGCAGTGTCAGTACTTATGTAGCCATTTTTGCTACAACATAAACATCAGTTCTGTTTTTTTGCCTTTATACACTGTCGTAAATCATTGAATTCAGTGATTTATTGGTGGAAAAATAAACAACATAAGTAGGAAAGCAGTCAAGGCAGAGGTGCAGTTTCTCTAACAGCCACTGATACACAATATGGCATATCCTTATTCTGCTTCTATCGTTATTTTCACACATTCAGGTTGACACTTGCTGTAATATAGGCTCTAAACTGCTGTGAAGTTTGGCTTTGCAATGTGCATTTAACATTTTAAGCCTCTTTCAGTGAGAAGAATCCATGTGGAAGCATCCCAGTCCCTTAAATGTGAGATAAATTTGTACATAGCTCCATATTTCATGCCTGCTTTTGACAGAGACAGAAGGGTAGTTTTCAGGTGGATTTACAGTCAAATGCAAAAACTAAAACACTGTCTACCACGTTTTGCAATTTAGCATCTTAGAACAAAAGGTAGCAAGTGTCCATTATGGAAGTACAGTGCACGTGCAGGCTAGGAAGGAAAAGCTACTGAACCTTGGCTACTGAATCTAATCATTTAATAGGGATTAAGATTATAAAGGTATCTTGGTAGAGATCAGCATCCATTGACTTCAGTAGCTTTTGTTAGAAGACTCGCTGCAACCGTTAGGAGTGCTTGTCTGAAAATGGTTTGGTGGGTGTCCTTGTGGTGACTTACGGATGAGGTCCAAGCCATAGGATGCTTCCCTGTGTCCCATCTCCTCTTCCTTGCATTCAGGACTGCTCAGAGACAAGTTGCCCAAACACCTAATTCCAGCACACAGGCTAGCAACTGGGGGAGCTGGGAGTTGCTGCGGTTGCTGCATCAGCGAGGCTTACAAGGGGACCCAATGGCTGATGAAATTAGCTCTTTGTTCTCCCGCTCTTTGTTGGGACAGAGCTTCCAAACGCACAATGCTAAGAGTAGTTCTCAAAAGAAATTGTTCTGGCTGTGATTTTGAAATACACTGTTGGTGGCTTTTTGTTTTTTAAAACACATAGGGTCACCTGCACAGGAATGAGTACTCTTGGCTGCTGTCTCCCTGTGAACTGAGCAGGGCTGAAACTAAAATAACCCGTTCTCTAGCTCTGCAGTTTGAAAACGCGTTTGGTAATAAATGTTCGATCTCTGTAAACAGTAACATTTATTTTAAAATAACATTTTTCATTAACTGCAATTGGTGAGTCTTAGACTTCTGCTGGTGGCAGGCTTGTTTGAACAAGGGTTTTCTCTCTCTCAATCCCTCTGTTCCTCCTCCTTGATCCGGTTGTTAAGTCATAATTTTGAAATTGTGACATCAGTCGTTTCCATAGCAACAGACTGTGATGTAATTGTATAGCGTAAAAATAATTTGTGACATCAATATCTGCAATAATAAAACAATAAAACTACAGCCCTTTTGGTTAACCATGCTGCCCTGGTGAAAACCTGATATTTCTCTAGAGGAAAAACATTGTGTTGTGATAAATTTCCAAGGTATCATTTGAGGGTTGAGTGGTGGCTTTTTTTGGTAGTTGTTCTTGGTTTTTGTTCGGATAGCTTATGCTCTTGCTAAAATATTTCAAGGAAAAAAATATTCCAGAGAGCTGTTATTTCAGCTGTCATTCTTTTCCTAATGAGTGATGGGCTGTAGTAGCTTTGTTCCTTTGCTTTTCACATCTGATGCAAAGCCCATGCCTCAGGTACTCACAATCCCATTAGATATTTTGGTAAGAGTGTTTTCTTAAGGTTTGCTGGCCAGATCCCAGTGCAGACTAAGATATATTGCAGTTCTAGTGACAATCTGGAAACATCACTGTATATTACAGAAACTAAAGACAAAATTGTGTATTAACGGTGTTTAATGGATGAAACAAGACCTTGATATAGCTGTCTCCTGTAAGTCTTGAGGAAGTAAATCTGTCTTATGTGAGTAATCTATTGTCTTTTTTTTTAAATGTCACTCTGAATTAACCTCCTCCTTAAATGTCCTTCCTTGTTAGGTTGTCTGTTGAGAGGTTTAGTGATATCAAAAGTAAGTAGCTTTTCTGTTTCCATTTAAAGATGATTGTAAATGTTTTTATTATATCATGGGGGAAGAGTTACTTTTGCTTCATTTTGGTTTAATGCATGAAGTCCCAGATGAGCGTAAGAAAGACAGTGTTGTGTATCAGGTTAAGTTGCATGTGTCAAGCTGGAGTTCTGTTTTTCAAAATCTTAGCTAATTGTTTTTGTTCCTTGCAAGTAGGAAGTCGCAAAATACCTTATCCTCATACCATGAGATTTTTTTTTCCCAGTTAACAATGCTGACTTTGTGTTATGTATGTTCTGCAGGACTATATTTGATACAAAGAAACTTCTGGAATTTGCTAAACTTGGATGCTATTTAGAGTATGACCTATTTGGTACAGAATTTCTTCATTACCAGTTCCATCCTGACATTGACATGCCGAGTGACAATGAAAGAATTGCAAGGTATCTGCTTCAACGCGGTTTAAGCAATAGCATGGCCATTGACAAATGAATTTTATTGGTACATGTCTTAAAGGGCATCACAGAGCGATTCTGCTTGCAGTTCAAAATTGTCATTTTTCATACTAAAATAATGGCAATTTTTTCTGCTACTGTCACTTCTTTAGGGCAGCATGTATAATTTCTTCTGTCTGCAAAGGAAAATGTAGAATCAGAGAGTCATAGAGTGTAACTTGAGAAAAAGATCAAAAGCTACTTTAACTTCATTCTCTGTCCTAATTCCATGCTGATTTGGTTGAATTTTATCTTTTACTGCATTTATATAGACTGTCATGTTATAAAAGAAGAGGCTGGAGTTACAGGATTTATGTTAGGATTTGGCTTTTGTTTGAAACATAGTGTTGCTACTAAGCATCTTCTGAGCCTATTATGTCTTCTCATGAGTGTCCTATACGAGCAAAACTCATTAGTTTCATTGGGTGGATTTGGTCCTGTGTTTCCATCCTGAAAAACAGCCTTTTGTTCTTCCGTGTATTTTATCATTTATCCTCCCCCTCTCCTTTTGTCCTTCCTGCTTTTGAAGGATGGGATTCCTGTCTTGTCAGAACTCCCGTGCTCTTCACATTCACAGTGTGAAAATATTGGCCCTACTGGCCAGATCTCTCTTCCCTGTTTCTCATCAGCACATACAGTCTCAGCTCAGCTGCATGACAAATCTGTTGTGCTGTGCTAACACTAAGTATTGCCAAGGAGATGCATTCCTTGCAGAAACTGCCTGAGACAGGTATGGTCAGCTGGGAATAGGCTTCTCCTTCCTTCCGCTCTGTCCAGGGGCGTGATCCTCCTTTGCTGTTTGTCCGCAGTGTTCGTGTTTAGTCAAGCGGCAGGTTTCTGAGGGGTGGGATACCATCCTGCTGTGTGTTTTTTTTGCTTCCAGAGTCAGAAACGGTTCTTTCCTTCTCTTTCTTGAGAAAGATTTTAAGGTCCCTGATCACTAATGAAGGAGCTTTCTAGCTTTCACTTGTATTTCAGACATCACTTTTCAGCCCCTCACTGTCAGATTAGCTGCAAAACTTTTCTTCTCTGATTTCAGGCTGCTCTCATATGAAGGTGTTGTGGTTACTATTCCACTTACTGCCAAGCGTTTGCTGCTGCTGTTCACACTAGAAATAATTTCTCTCTCTAACAGAGCTGTCAGTCTTGCACTCAGTATTTTAAACTGCTGTGATGAATCTGCAGTTTTCACTTTTAGAATTAGTAAAGTTGCTCCCCTCTCCTGTGCAGTGGGTAAGCATGCATAGAAGCACTGTGAAGAAAACGCCTGGAAGAATGGACTATGCCTTGGTTAACGAATGTTTGTTCAGCCATGGCAAAGTTTCTGTTCCATCCGTGATATTTGCTTAGCCCAATGTCTCACCTTAAACTCTCTGGATGTTGAGTATTTATTGCAGCAGGCTGCTTATAGGAAGAAAAGCCTTAAAGTTCGTCTTTTCGTTGTATGGTGTGAATATCTGCACTTGAGTTAGAAATGCCATTAAATGGATTTTGTTGAGCCTTTGATGAATCCTCACTAGGCGTATGATGACAGCGGCAATCTCCTTGGGTTGTTGGTTTTGTGTTTTTTTTATTGGTCAAGCAGTGCCAGAGAGGTGGAAATCAAATTGATCTTTAAATGTGTCAATTAAACACATTTTGACCAAACTAAATGGAAAACGTGTTCAGGTCTTGTCTATTCAAAATATAAGTAAACTTCTGTAGTCATACATTTTATGCATTATGCGTTTGTGCTGCAATCTACTGCCAATGCAAGTAGAAAAATGAATTTTTTCAAGAACAGTTTTTGAGTCAGCAGGAAGTACTAACTACATTTACAAGAATGAGCAAGAAGAAGCAACAAATATGGAATATAAAGGACCATATGCCTCCCCGAACCACAAAATGAGTCCAAATATGGAAGGAGATGATTCTAAGAGGATATTTGGTCAGCCAAGAACTTAGACAATCCCTCCAGTGTCATTGCTTTTATTCTCTGGTTAGCTTGTGGTCTCTTTGTATTTCAAGTTGGAGGAGATAGTAGCGATGTTGTAATCCTACAGTATACATAGCGCTGTGTGCTATACGGCACTTTTTATATTGTTTTCGTGAAAGGTGCTGATTTTTTACCAAGTTCTATCTCACTCCCCTTCTTCCTGCTGCCCGTATTGATTTGATCCTGCTAGATGTAACTCCTCGTAAGTAATTGTAATAAAAACTGACAGTAAGGGCTTTCAGATATAGTGTGGTTACTTATAAAACTAGTATTTGCTTTCTTGCTGATCAAAGCACAGTCAAGAAGGTGAAAATTAGGATTTCACAGTGCTGGCGTATGATGGAATTGGGTGGCTTAGTGAGGAATGAGGACTTTTCAGGTCTGGTCTGTCTGTCTCTGCCACTTCAATGCTGCAATCTACTGCCAATGCAAGTGAAAAACTGAAACTTAGTGGAGTACTTAACAGTCACACAATACAGAAAATTTAGACACCTACCGAATAAATTCTAAAAACTGAGCTTAGCAAGGGATTAAGGTTACCTGAGTGAAATGTGGATCAGAAGGACATGTTGTACCAGGCTTGCTACATAGGAATGACAGGAAAGATTACTTTTTTTTTTTCAAGCTGACTTGTCAATTTGCCAAGTCTGTTTAGTTGGGCCGCTGCCTTAACTCCTCTTATTTGATGGCACATGCTAGCACTGTACAATACTTGTCTTATTTATCTTCTTCCTTAATGGACATCTTTGAAACATGTTTGGTTGATAACTGTCTGTATGGAATATGACGCTGACAACTTAGAATTTTTATTAACCTGGTTATTCTAAATAGGAATTAACTAAAGATGTGAAAGTTTTTGTGTAAATGAGCCAGGCTTCATAAAGGACCTGTCACAAGCAGAGTCTGGTCCTTAACAGTTGTTATGGGACTCGTGTAGTGACAGCAGCAAGAACTAACCCCATGAATTGATCATGCTGAAAAGGAGTTTTTTTAGGAAATTACTTACTCATTTATATAAAAATTGTGTCCCATACTTGGTGATAGTGAAGTTCTTGAATTCCTCCATGGACTCAGTGAGACTAGAAATTTGAAGTTGTGCCAGCTGGAAAGAGTTTTCCTTGTCCACTTCAAGATGTGTGGTGGTATATGTTTTTTATTCGATAAAATAAGTGTTTTAAGTTTAATTAAATATAAGGAATATGTCTTCTGAGTACCTAAAAATAGTTATTTTCAGTTATAATGCAGTGTAGGAGTACAATAATGTAAAAAGTTTTGATACTGACCAGTTCTGTGTTGTTACAGATTGAGAACCTGTCAGTGACAGGTACATTTTTTACTTTTTCAGGATTCGTACGCTGATCGGTGAAGGCTATGAAGACAGAATTCTGATCGCTCATGATGTGCACACAAAGAATAGGTTGATGAAATACGGAGGTCATGGATATTCACATATCCTTAAAAATATCGTTCCTAAAATGCTAATTAGAGGCATATCCCAAGATAACATTTACAAAATACTCCTAGAAAATCCAAAGCGGTGGTTGACTTTTAAGTAAGAATAATGAATAAAAATTCCTATTTTATAGGGAAGCTTGATATAATTCAGATTTGTTTCAGGAGATCAGTCGTTTAAAAACATGCTTCTTCTCAGAGAAACTGGAAGGTATTAATGTTATGAACAAGCTGATTATGACTTTTCTTTTTAATTAGAACAACAAAATTATGCATTTTCTCCCTTCTAAAAGTCTGTTTATGAATGATTTACTGGATATGAGCCTACCTGCAAAATCTTCTCAATGTATTAAAATAATTGTTTCCAGAGAGTAATCTAATACTATTACTATGTTATCCAAAATATTTTTGAAGATGCATCATCTGGGCTTTGAGGGAACTTACAGTTTTCAATTAAATTCTCCTTTTCTAGGGGGTGATTTTAGTTAATTAATTCTTGTAATATTGATAATCTGCTAATTATCCTTATATTATTTAAGTAATGCTTAATAAAAAGTCTGGCACTTTTAAATACCTTCCAAAGAGAACAGAAGGCAAAAGAAATTTTAAGTGGTTCTAAAAAGATACTGTTTCTTTCTCATTTAACAATTTGCTTATTTTTAAATGAAAGTGTAAAAAATACATGGAAAATTTTATTTTTGAATAAAGGAATTTGTAGACCTCTTAAACTATGTGTAGTATTGTTACAGATGTCTATTTTTAACCACATTAATTTTTCATCCTGACTTGATGGAATCTCACAACAACCATGTGAAACTGCGTAATACCAGCTTCTTTTTGTAAGGATGCAACACCAAAAGTCAAAATATATTACACAATATGGTTTTTAATGAGTTGCAATAGTTATAACAAAGGTTGTGATATGTCTTTACAAATCAGTATATCAAGATATGATGAAAAAGGAAGAAACGTTTGCCTTATATGCGTTTTTCACATAAAGTGTGTTCTTTCCTCTTGTCTACCTTTAACCAGGGCAAGTGATTTATCCAAAAAAAAAAAAAAAAGTCTTACCCAATAGCAATGGTAGCCTGATTTTGAAAGCTTCAAATTTGACCTTATATGTCTTGTAGTATTGAGTTTTTCCAATAAATACCTTAGTAAATATGCATTGGTAGTTATAAATGATCTCTAGCTCAGTACATTACTGTTTAATACTACACAGACAATCTCGAGCTACACTGCTGCGAGTGCGCTAACCATTGAAAGCAATTGTGGAATGAACAGACATGAAGTCAGTTACACATCTGTTATTAAAATATGTTACGTAGTAGAAAAAAAACCATCAGGAGTAATCACTACAAAGAACGGGTATAGTTTGGCACTTCGTTATAGACTAAAAGCGTAACTGTTCTGATGAGATAATACACGCAGCTTGCAGCACAATGTCCTTTATAAAACCTAGATGAATTAGGCTGGCGATCCTCTTAGCCTAGACTAACTCAGCATATTTTTTGAGTTGGACAACTCAAAACAGAAACAGAATGAGTAATATGTTCTGTTTAAGAAAAGCTTCACTCATTCAAACGAGATTTTGAGAGATTCTTAAAATCTTCATCAGTCTTTTACTGAGCAATCAGCACTGAAGAGCTTTTTGTCTCAATGGCAAACACTTCCGGTGTTTTCGTACAGATAAATCTGAGTTTGTACCCTTAGTAGATTAGACAAGGTTGCTTGTGGCAAATTGCATGAAAATGAAATGCTAGGGGTAGCCTCTATTACTCTGTAACAATTTATACAGATATTACCTTGGAATTTGCCAAAATGTTAAAAATAACAACCAACTGTGCTAAGGAGCTAGTTAATTACCTTGCTAAAATTTTTAGATTGAAATCTGCAAATTTTATCCTGAGAGAAATAGACAGCCTCCCCTCCCAAAACCAAAACAAATAATGTCTGTATTCTGAATAAAAGTATTCTGTGGCTATTACCAATATGACTGATTTTAAAGCATTTTTATAACTATGTAACTCATAGTACCTGTGTTTAGTTTAACTCTCCAAGCCATTAATCCTGTATACGTATTAATCTTTCTTTGAGACTTATATATATATATCTATATATATATATGAATGAGAAAAATAGGTATTAATACACACTTTTTTGCAAGTAAATATCTGCGTCTTCCTTTGCATATGTGTTTTCATTTTTGGTAATATGCTTATCTGTGTCCATTTCATAGGCACGCCTTACTACAGACTGGTAACTTAGCTACCACAGAAAAGGTCTGTGTCCCAACATTTTCTCTCAAGTCACATCTCCCACTCATCCTTTGTGGGAATAATCCAACCAACTTCAATGAGACAAGACACTGAAAACAATAAGGTTTTGAACCGTTCCTGTGAAATTCTAA
>VXAL01000395.1:160505-175539 GCA_013399475.1 Chauna torquata | reverse complement strand
TTGCTGCTATACTGTCTTCCCTCCATATTAGCTGTGATCTAGCTCTATTTTATACTTATTTCTTGCAGCACAAGTACAGTATGAAAAGCAGTAATTCTCAAATAAGACCTTAGCATTCCTATCTGTACGAATTGCATACTTTGAGGTTCTGATTGTCCATTGAATTACCTTGATTACTTACAGTTGTGCTAACTGAAACAGAGCTGCCAAATTATTGTGCTAGCTTATTAAGACTCATCTGTCATTTAAGTTGCAGTGATACAAATGAAAATATAAAGGTAAAAAATTTGGAATTTCTTGAGGCTCCATCTATAAAGTGCTGGCCTCTCTGAAGCTATATTGGAAATAAATTGGTACAAGTGAGCATTTCAGCAGTACAAGTTATTTTATTTTATTTTATTTTGTCCAATATTTAATGAAATTTTAGCATTAGAAATGCAGGTATTGGCTACAGTGAAAATTAAATCATCAGTGTATGTATACATATCCATTATATTGTAGTTTTGTTTCTGTGCTGAACTTACTGGATATGGGAGTCCTCTAGACTTGATACACTGTGAATCTATAGTCTGAAAAATCTTCTGTTATCCTTGAAGATGCTCCAAAACGATAAACTGTTGCAAAGTTCTAGCAGGGTTTTCCACAACACTTTTGTAACACAAGGAGTGACACCATACATTGTGACATCTCCTGTTGTAAGACTTCAGTACTGTGAACAAGATGTTATAAAATCTTCCCTCTTTTAAATGCTTTTTACTCAGCTAACAATATTCTGTATGATGCTTCAAACATTCTAGAGACAACCTCTTGAAATCTGCTAAAACAGTGTTTTTACTGGTTTGCTGCTTTGCCCCTGCTGATTGTTTATTTATACTTGCTTTTCATGACCAAGTCACTGGGAAAGAGAAAACGAACATCCCTCCCCCTTTCTTTACCCTAAATTATGTCCTTCTAAAGTATAGTTGCTGAAAACCTGTGGCCTCTTTTGACCCTTTTTCCCTCTTTCCCCCTTGTATCCACCCTTTGATAGCATGGTGGCATGTTGAGAATGCTGTTTTTCTATTAATTACATCTCAAGATACAAACAAGTATGTTAGGAACAGAGAGGTTTTTAAAAATTATTTTTTAAAGAAAGAGCTCTGCAAAATTCCCACTGAATCTGAGCCAAAAGCAGTGCCAATTTTGTTCAAATCTTTCAGAGATTTTTTTGACCTTGCTTATGACCAATGGGACTAATTGTATCAGAACTATCCAGGATACTTTAAGAAAGTGCTATCTTGGTCCATATTTCAAAACACTGACAGATATTTTGTCGTTAATTAGTATTCATATTATGTCTCAAACAATCTGTTCAAGAATAGGGGAAGTGAACTGGTTGAACAGCTCTTCTGTCTACCTAATAATTAACATGGGTGATGCATGGAAAACCAGGAGCCCAACAGAAAAAAAGGAAGAAATATTGCTAGTGTGATTTTTTTCTGTACAAGTATAAACTACCTGTATCAGAGTTTTCGACTAATACATAGATTTCGCTTAGCAGAGGTGAAAATGAATGGCTTACTTTAAAAACAAACCTGTGCCCCTCTGAATCATATCTTCCTGAATTTGTTTTTCATCTTGTCAGTATGCCACTTGGTAGCTGGCTGGACTCCCTTGTTCAATGGCACATATTTTAAAATAGCACTACAAAAAAAAAAGACCATTTGTTCCTATAAACTAAAATATTACTTGCATATTTTTTCAAAATTCAGGATTATATATAGCATTATCAAAACAATATTTCAGATATTTTAAACAATTTAAATAGTTGATGAGTGTCAGTTGATATGTTTCCTCTCTGCCTCCTCCCCCTCTTCAGCTGCTAATCATAGAACTTGTATGCCAAATTGTATAAGATACTCTTCCAATAGTTACATGTGTGAGTCTTTTGTGAGACACAGACAGTTATGAGGACAGATTTGGAGTTGCATATGGGTCTGTCACATGGTTTGATTGCCATGTCTTCTAGGACACAGATTTCTTTTTTAATTATTCTTAATTCTGATGAATTTTTACAGTTTATACAGTAAGTTCTGGAAAAATTTTCCTGAAGATTCCTTGCACATTTTCCCTCTCTTTACTCATTGCAAATTGCTTTCTGTGCAGACTTCAAAGCTGCTTATGCCCACCTTACATCCCATCTCTATCCTTAGTTTTCTTTTGATTTGGAATAACATTCACTGCTTCACTGATCAGGAAATGTACAGAATTTCTAGAGAAGTACAGAATAAGAGGATGAAAAAATTTGATATTTACATTATGACTTTATAATACATACTTTGAGATGTCTGAATAGTAAGAATAAACATTTTCTTTGCTGGCTGCTATTAAGAAAGTAGGTCTTCAGAGTGTTGCCAGGAAGATTTAGGAAAATCAGCCCAAAGTAACTGCATTGCAGCTCAGTTTAACATATATTGATGGCATATCTGGCCACCCATGTAGTTCAGTTTTTGAAAGATGAACCCATCTCTTTAGTTAAGTAGCACTCTTTTGCATCTTATTTTCAGTCTGTAATTTCCTTTTACCTTCTGGTGGATTATCATGATTTTTATAATAGTCTGAAAGAGAGTGTGCGTCATCACTCTGAAACTGAACACAGAAACAAATGGAACACTGAAAAAAATGGATGCTTACTTAAAAGAAAGCAAAAATGTGGTTAAACATGTTGGGGCATCATTGTGATCCAGCAGCTGTAACAGTCAGTAACTTCAGGTATTACTTTGAGCTGACACATGCATCCATGTATTAACTGTTAGTTTAAAGCTTATTACAGTGCTGTATTCATATAGTGTATATAAATCCTTATCAAAAATGACCTTTAGAATGCCACGTTTGCTACATTTTTAGCAATGTGATAAAGAATGGCAAAGAATAGTAGCGTTGAAAGAAACTACTTGGAAAAGTGAAAAATGCTTCCTTTGTTTTCTGTGCACTCCCAGAATCTTATTTACTTTTTTTTTTTTTCCTAGGTTGGAGATGTTCTCTACTGTGCTGGACAGATTGCTCTCGTACCTTGTACTATGCAGCTTGTTAGTGGTGGCATATGGACTGAGGCTGTAGTTGCCCTCCGTCATGTTGAGAAAGTCCTTCAAGCTATGAGCCAGAAGACTATGCTTTACCACGTCATCACAGCAAGCTGCTATGTAACTGACAGCAAGCACATTCCTGTTGCTCATTCTGTATGGCAGAAGAAATTAAGAGAATGTAAAAAGGTAGCTGTGATATCCATTTTCTTCTTTCTGGGTTGTTTTTTTTTCCCCTAAGTCTTGTAGTAATATCAGAATTTTCTCAGTACATTTCAGATGGGTTCAAGTATAGCTGATGTAATAATGTTTGATTGAGCTGTTATGTTCTGGTTCGTAAGTGATTGTGCACAATTGAGAAAGAAAATTGCTTAATAGAAAGCTATATTCATCACTAACTTTGTCTTAATTCTGCAAAGCAATGTGTTAAAAAACTGTTAAAGAGCAGCTAGTTCCTCTAGCAAAAATGTGAACAATGCCTTATTTGAATTACCTCTGCCCATATATTTTTACATAATAGGAACTGGGCATTTTACTTTGACTTTTCATTAGTTCCGTTGAGATTTTTTTTCTCCATTCTGTCTTACAAGCAATATTGTCATGACAACTGAGTTTAGCAGTTTACTGCTTATTATTACTTATTATTCAGCTGAACTTCTAAGACCAGGATGGGGTGTGCCAGTCTGTTGGTTCACCCTAGGTTATCTCTAACAGTATAATAATTTCCCCAGTGATTTGTAATGATACCATAATAATTTCTATTATGTATTTACCAGTTCTCTTAAATAGCCACAGAACACCCTGCAAGCATTGAAAGAGTAATGGCCACAGATCTTAAAAAAAATAAAACGTAGCTACAAATGAGTAAATGAGTAGTTACTACATAATTGCTATACAACTTAATATAACTTAATTATTATAGTTTCTCAGGGAGATACATGGCTTGGAAGCGTAGCATATGTTAATATTGCCATAGAAGAAGGAGCAGGCTCCTAAAATCTTTTCCTTCTATTTGCCTTCACTTTCAGTCTCTGCATTAGACATTTGTCTTTCTCAGTGAAGATGTAGGCTTTGTTTGGAAGCTGACACAATCAACCTAGATTTATTAATAAAGTACCCTCCTAAGTACCTTCCTCCAAGACCAAGTGTGTTGAAGAAACATTCCTAGTCTTCTCTGTAACACTCTTTTAGGTCTGCTAAGATCTGATTTTTTGTTTGTGTTTTTAATGTAAAATGTGTTGCTTGTTTTACACCTTGCAATTTCTACTCCAGGGCATGCTGTCAGGTATTTTTATATGTTCTGGTATTCTTCGTGAATGCCTTGGTGAAAAGTTTATTTTACAGTATATTTGAAATAGGACAATTATTAAAATCCTTGTGTACTTAAAATTCACCAAAGTAGTTAATTTGCAGTGTTCAGAAGTAACCTCAACTTTTGTATTGCTGTTGAAAAATGGTCATACCTTTTTATGGTTTGGTTTGGAAACAGTTAAAGAGAATTCAGAAAGACACGTTCTTCTAGATAAGACTGTCACACGGAAGGCTATACCAATATTTTCAAGTTCAGTAATGCCTTAGGTTTTCTTTTTTCCTGTGAGGGACAATATTCCAAAGTTTGTGTCATATTGAAGAAGTCCTCAGCCTTTGTTTTTGCTAGTCATATTTATATCAGATTCTAAGACTTGCTGCAGAGATATTAGTATAGCTCCTAAGATGATGCTGAGTCCCCCAAATTTAAGGGTTTTGTAGACCAGTGCTGCAAGCTTTAAGTGGATACAGCAAATGTGACACCAGTGCATATTCAAGAATATCTTAGTAATGTATTATCTTTAGCTGAAATTTTTTAGGAGATTTACTATCTCATAATGACTTAGACACAGTAATTGGAGACATTGCATGGAGTCATAGCAGCATTAAGCTATTTCGAGGTAGAGAAATTGTTGTTAGGAAGGGTCATTTTGAAAGGCTGAGAATGTTTTTTGCTATGTGACTGGTTAGTAGTATGTACCATGACCATGTAGCTTACATGTTTTCTTATTTGTAATACATTTGGACAAAGATTTGAGGGCAGATTGGTAGTATGTGCCAGTTCTTTTAAACGTATTCGCAAATTTTTTTTCTTTTGGGCCTTTTGTAATAATTATACGTACCAACCACTCTTTATCTAGTCTTTCATTTCTTTGACTTAATGAGATGACTAGGCAGTTCTTTCTCAGGTACTTGAAAAATACCCCATGAGGTTGCTTACTTTTGGGTTATTAATAGTATCTGACCTGTATAACTTTGATTGCTCAAGCCGTATCTTAAAAAATGGATTGCTGCCTACACATGCTTCTATGAAGAGCTAGCTGCCAAACAGGTTTCAGGAATGTTTAAGAAAAAACGTCCTAGAAGAACGTCAAGCAATTCTGTAGGATGCTTATCAATCTTACTCTGTGTTTATTTGGTCATATTCATTAATGACAGTATCAGAAATAACAAAAAAAAATTAGCAGATGAAGTAAAGTGTCCCACAACATGATCTAAAAATGCTTTGGAAAAATTTAAAATATCAGTGGGAAAGACGTGTTATTAGCAGCCAGATGTTCCAATTTCCCTATCATTTTGTCAATAGGAGATTCAAAAGAATTGAATTTTTCCTCAGACTGTATGTGCTGTCTTGATTAGTAATGGCTTATGTACACAGCAAAGCATAGGGAAAGATGTATCAAACACTTCCATTATGAAGAACCAGAGGGAGGAATTGTCCTGTCCTGAAAATATAATTGATTGTGCAATTCTTAATGCAAATAGATGTTCATCAGTAGGTTTTGTGTTGGAGGAGAAGCACTAGCTGGCATGATATTAGGAGAAATGTTCTTTTTGGCTGATTCTACTCTGTAAAGTTTCCCGATAAATTATTAAATTGCACTTTTCCCTGACTCCATAGAATCAGCGAAAACACGAAAGGTGGTTTTCACACCTCTTAATATTTTATTTGAAGTTGGCTGTAAAATGCTGTCTTTCTGTGTGGAAGCTAGAACACCGTAGCGTACTCTGAAGGAATCTGTATTTAAAAGTATAAGTAGCACATCCCTTATTTGTCTTAGTTTTTGTTTATTTTTTGATATACCAGTAATACTATAGTCAGGTGTGTTAGGTATAATGACATGAAATAATGGTCTGTTTTCTGCAAATAAATTAAGTCAGCCAAACCAAAAAGTATTTTATTATTCTTGAACTTTATTCCAAGCAGTGGACAAAGGCATGAGTCGATAGCAACCTACAGATTGTTTAATAAGAACAAATGGTGTCTAAATTGAAGTTGTTCTGCTTCTGTCATCCATCCATGGAAAAAAAGAGATTGTGCAAATAAAACAGTGAAGCTCAGAACTCACTTCTTGTAAACTAGACATTGTAAACCACAGATTTAATTTTGTTTTTAAGAGAGATTTTAGACTTTACATTTCTGTTCGCTGAATATTCTGTGTTTAATAGCAAAATGATGGTGTATTATGATTGAGGTATTTGTATTTAACACACTGACTAGATCATAGGCATCAGAACTGCCAAAGGTGGTTTTAGAGCATCAAAAATTATAGCATTCTTTCATATGGTGATGTCTGGTAAATATCCTCTACATAAAAAATACTGGTCAGCAACTGCAGTTGAATCATCCTATATATTTTATATATAGGGTTTGTATAAACTGTTTAGGACATAAATAAATTGGACTTAATAGAACATAATATAAAAGAAATGTGAGAATTGTTCTCTGAATGTGTTCATAACACAAAAGATTTAAGAGCAGGATATGGGCATGAAGTTGACAGTGACAACTGACTTCTAGGAACTTACTGATCTATGAAGAGAACTAGTAGTTTTTAACTTGCTTCAGTCACCCAGCCTCTGACCACGTCATTCCTTGCTACCTATATAACTCCTTTCCGCTGCTGTTATCATGCTTTCCCTCGCTCTAGATGGCAGCTCAGTGTCTGTGCTCCAGTCCCTGTTCCCTGCAGTCTGACCACTCCACTATCGCCCTGAGCATTGCCTCCCTGAGCTCTGGGTACCCACAGCCATAAGGATCATATCCACAGAGCTGGAATCTGGCCCCTGTCCCTTTGTCTTCTTCCTACAACAATTGTAGATGCCATGTCATTGGAAAAGCCATTCAGGGTGGCAGAGGAAAGAGAAATCTGGTGGAGGGATGGAAGGTTGTAGGAGGAATCCACTGTGGAGGAAGAAAAATTAGTGGGGAGGAAAGGATAAGAGTGCAGCCTCAGGGAGGACTCACTCCAAAAAAATACAAAAGCACTGCACTGACAAAAAGATCTTTGGATCAACGTTTTGAACGTACACAAGAGAGACTTCCTTTGTTAAAACTAACAGCATGTTGTAGAAACTGAAACTAGAATAAGGGAGTCTAGGTAAGCACTTAAGTTCTGTGGATGGACAAAAAAGTTTGCATTGTTATTAAGTTGTGGTTGGTGTAGAAATTAAAGTGGAGGGAAGCAGTGGTTAAAATCAAAAGAAGACTGAGGCTGCAAAAATAGAATAAAGACAATTATGCAAACAAATAATCAAAGCCAGAACTTAGGGAAAAAAAAAATGGAATTAACAAATACAAGTGCCAGCCATCAACAGCTTCCACCACCCCGTTTTTAAGGTGTACTCCTTCCACAGTCTCTTTAGGAGTCCTGATAAGTTGTAAACTCTCACCACCCTACTTTGGGACATTTTGACAGTCTCGAGGAGATACCTTCGGGGAGCTTCTTTAATATACTTAGTCAGAAATAGTAGCAATTGTGTGATAGTTTGGTAGAACAGTTTCAGCCGAATCCAGTAGTTAACATTTAAAGCTTTTTTTTTTTTTTAAGAGTAGCAAAAAAAAAAAATTAAAAAAAAAATGCTTATAGCATTGCTAAAACTTTCTGGAAGAAGAACTGACAGTTTTCCAATTAAGTCTCATCTTGTGTTTTTCTTTACTTCACATCTTTTAATGACAGTGTCATGTAATATGATGATTTGGTAAGCGGTTTTGCTAACTCATTCAGCAGAGTAATCAATAGAAAAAAATAAGCCAGATGGGTTGTAGTCCATTTGTATTGGGTGGGACAGATGGTATTATTGATAGATGGAAATATTCCAAATAATTATTGTATAATGATATAACAGTGACTGTGCCTGCAAAATTTTCTTAATTTACTTTGTGTACACATTTGATTCAATAAGGGTTGAGTTTTACTGTTTGGATAGAGCTCTCACTGTATTTACTTCAGAACTAGGTCCACCCCTACCTTCTTTTTCCCCTCCCCATGGGCTTTGCATGCAGAATCATCAGTGTAGTACTTTGTTAGTGTATTTTAAGTGGTGGATTGTATTTCTGTCTGTACAGCAGACTCCACTAGATTGAGATGAGCAAGATCATGACTACTTTTTTTCTACCTCTGAATGTCTGCTTTTTGGTTTCTTTCATTATTCTCACTGATATGAGGAAGAAACATGCTGTAGTGTCTCAAGATTTCAGGCATTCCAGCTTCTTTAACTGCTGTGTTTTATTATTCTTACATTTTGCTAATCCTCAGCAAGAGTGGGTATAGCTAGGCCAGTAATATGTATCAGTTTTGATAATCTGTGTAATAGATTATTAGCAGCCTGTGGTTTTGGCTGTTGCTGATCAAATATACATTCCATGACAAAGTATTAGTAATTCAATTTTGTCGCTGAGTTAAGAGCACATTAACTTACTCAAAGAAGAGTTTGAAGGCCATTTGCAGCTTTTGAAATACAGTTCTTGATAAACATGACTGAACGATAAAAATGAGTTCCAGCTCATATTTTGATTTGATGTCATACTCAAAAATCTGAGGCAGATTTCCCAGAACTATCTGAAATGTTATCTCTGATTTCTTTGCTCTAAAAAGAAAAATGTATAGGTAAATACTTTTGAACATTTAGTGCACAATGTTTTGTTACCACTACAAAGTTTAGGATTGCCATATTTGTGAGTGAACCCAAAATATTGGTTAGGGGAGATTTTGAAAAGCTGAATGAAACAATGAAAATATTTTTAGTTAAAGATGGAAGAGACGGTTGCATAGAAAGATAGTATTTCATGTAATTGCAGAATTTATTAATAGTTCTAAGACCATAAGCTTACACCTTTTGCTTCAGCAATTCATTTTATACATGCTTTTTTTATTTTCAGATGATGATATTATAGGTAAATTCCACTCTGAGTTATTTTATTAGGCTGCTCCCACTGTATCTTCTGTCATCAGAAATGAAAAATCTACCTGGCAAAGTACTTCCTGTGACATGAAAAAATATGTGTCTTTTGGCTTTTATAAGGCTTTCTGGTCCTCTCTCTCCAATAAATTCCTGAGCAAATGTAAATTTGAATATTCTACTGCCTACCTTCTTCTAACTTTCCTTTTTTACTGTAAGCGTTCAGTATGAATGGCTGTGATCCCATGATTGTTTCAAATCCAGCAAAGAGTGCTATAGCTAACTTTCATTCTGTCAGGAATGCCAGTCAGGTTGTTGACAATGTGTGTCTTAGTAGCACACAATGCGGAAGTGATGGAAAAAAGATTTGCAATGTTTTATCTGGTATATATATTATGAATGGGTTCCTTGCCTATTTCAGCACTGGGTAACTTGATGCCAACTTTAAGTATCTAAATTTAAACCCTTTTGGCCAGATTTACAAACTGTTTAGATGCCAAAAGATGTAAATTAGCCTGAACTAGGATTTTTAAAAAATATCTCAGAGCAGTCACCTAAGGGCCTCTGGGCCCATTCTAGGGAACCTCTGCATCGTACCTCCCTTGACACCCCTCTAAATACCATTCATACTAGCATGCGTGTTTCCACTTTGTCTACAGAAGACTGCAGAGTCTCAAGTTAGTTATAAACAAGTTAATTCCAGAACCAGAAGCTGTCTAGCTACGTGCAGCAGTTTCTGGAGTAATTATGTCATCAGTGCAGTTATTTAGAATGGCATCATGGATCTGTAAAACAGCAGTGTGCTGCATTGTTCAGATGTGCACATAGTATTTGAAGTATACAGACTGGCATGAATTTAAATAAAATTCATGTATGCTCTGACTTATTATCCTAAGTAGAACAGAAATAGATTATGCTCTAATAGCAGAAGTCAAAGCTTGTTCTTACTGCAGCGGATTGGACAGAGGTTTAAGATTGTCTTTACCTATGGAGAAAATTACCATATAACTTAAAAGGACTATGAAAAAAAAAAAACATTTCTGTGAGAGGATACATACTTTTTCACCCTCCTGAGCAGATTTTAGAAGTCTGTAATAGTCAGGCACATGTTTTCATGTATTTTATCATACATATTAGTTAATGTTCATGTTGCTACAATTGTTAGATTTCCAAACAGTTTTATAAATTCTGTGTCCTATAGACAATAGCGTAGGTAATACTAGTTTAACTGGTCTTCTTTTACTAGCTTCTTGAACAAAATAGTTGAAATGTAAGAAGTAAATGAATATTATAAAGGTATAAATGATAGATAAAAACCCTGCTACATTTACACTGCAGAAATGTCTTGTATGGATTAATTAATGTAATTGGCCATTTTAGCAAAAGAAAACTAAGTATTTTTGGAAAAGCATTGCCACAAGTCAGCAGCTATGCCAATCAAAAATTCAGTAGGAAGAAAATACATGTTTCTGATTCCCTTTTTTGTCTCATCAGGTTTATAACATTTATTTTGCCACTAGATGCTATTTTGAGTGGTCTACAGTTTGATATATTAAAACAGGCTTCTTTTATGGCCCATGTTAAGAACAAGCAGTGCATTCAAATAGCACAGTGGTAGTGGGTCTTTCATCTTGTGCCTAGTGTATTTCATTTCCCCTGTGTTAGGATTAAACAAAGCTTTTGTATTCATGTGAAGCAACTGTAATGAGAATATTTAACACAGGTCAAATGCAGATAGTGGAACTCTGGAGGCCCTTGAAAATATTCTGCCTTTTGACACTGGACCACAATGCAAGGTGAAAGGATTGCCACTTTCCTTTTTTNNNAGGAAGATTATAATACTCTATTTGTAATATTAGTGGAACCTTAACGAATTTTAAAAAGGAACATAGTCAACAAAAAGAACAATGAAGCAGAGTACATGTTCTTAACTAAAGCCATTATTAGAAATTGTATATATATATACACATAAGCATATGACTGCATGATGTTCTAAACAGTGTACACGAATCTATCCTATTGTAGAACATAAACATAAAATATGAACAACATAAGAAAGGGGAGGGTTTCTTACTTCTGTGAATGTTTGTGTAGACAGAGATACAATCAAATCTTCAGCTGGTATAAATCAGCATAACTCTCTGATTCCCATGAACTGATTTACACTAGCTTGTTTGCCATTTACAGGTAATATATACATGCAAATAAACTTTGTTTTTCAGTTAGACACAGTGAAGAAGCACATGTCAAATTATTCAGGGTGGTAAAGAGCCTAGTTCATCCAGGTTGACTGATTTTCCCCTGCAGCAGTCCCTTTAGAAGAGTTTTTTTGAGTGATTCGTCGTCTCCTTTGCTGAAAATATTAAGTCTACTTTGAGCCTGTCACTTTCGTGCTAAGCAAGAGGGCATATACGCATCCAGTGTTTCGCTCAGACCAGAGCCTTTAGTCAAAAGTCTTATGTGTGATGGCTGTGAAAGCCATTAGCAGGATTTCAGCCCCAAGGCTGGTACCTGTTGTCAGTGCCTCTATATGGAGGGTAGGATGCCATTTTAGTTGAAAAGTGGTCAAGGTTCTACTTTCACTCAAGAAACTTCCCTGTTAAACTGTAGCCCTAATTACAGGTAGGGCACTTTAAATCCCCACAACAAAGGAAGCAACCTCCGGACATTCATTGGCTTCAAAGTTTTTCTTCTATTCTCATCTGGATGAGTTAATCCTGCTGATTAGGACCAAAAAAAACAGCCAGATTACCACCCCAACCTACACGTTGTACTAACAACTGGTCTGTCCTAAATCTGCACCATCTTCCAGTGGAAATACTTCTTACTAGTGTATAGTACAATCCAAAGGATCCTACTAAATTCCAGTACTTCATTATCCTAATCTCTGGTTCTCTGTGCTGGTCATAACAACAATTTCATTCCCTTCTCTTCTCTAAAAAAAATAATCACATGGACTTTAAAATTGTGTGTACATATATATATTTAAATCAATTTTAGATCTTTGATTTCCCTACTCATAAAGGTCAAAACAAAACAGAAAATATTTATCCTTTTCTGTACTCCACTGTCAAACAAGCATGTAAGACAGCCTAAATGTGAATTAGTATTATCTTGAAATCCATTTAAGTGTTTGCATAACATTTGCATAACAACCAGTGCTAACTGGTCCATACTCAGTAACATGCATGCCAGCTCAGCAGTGAATAATCACTTTCAGCTTCCTCTCTGTATTTATTCAGCTTCATGGATGAAGAATAAAAAAGCTTCCAGCTGATGTGATACATGTGTATAGCTCTTGTCGATCCTTTAGTTGTAACACAATGAACGCAGCTGGTAACACTTAAAATCTAATTGTGATTTTATTTTAGATATTACTCAGTGTTAACATTATGCAAGTCTTTATGCGTCTCATTTATAAGCACCTTTGTGGAAACATCCTGACCATCTCCTGTAGTTGACAAAATAGTTACTTCTGCATGTATCTTGGTAAAGGAGTGAGTCTAAAAGAGGAAAATGTAACTGTTAATACTAATTGTCAATTATTTCTAATTAAGTCAGTAATTTTGGTAAAGTTTTGTCATAATTTGTCAAATGTATGTTTGCATGGAATTATAGGTATCTGTTCAGTAATGCATAGTCTCTCTGTGCATGTTCTGCAGAATTACATAGAGAATATGTATTTATTTTCACTTTCCCGTCCTCCCTGTATACATACATGTCAATATAGATAAATATACATACATACCCAAACATATCCATGAATATGTATATGTATTTTTTCAACAACTTTTAACTAGCATATATACTAATACATGTTACATAAAGGCTATTTATTGAAAACTTTCCACTCTGCTGTACATAGATTCACCTGCCTTGAGGCATGTAAGAGTTAAGATCCCCTTATATATTTCAGTAGTTATCTGAGGCAAGTATCTTCATCTTCAGGAGAACTAGTTCGCTTTCCGTATATCTCGTTCCAATTACTACTGAGAACAGTTGTGCATTTAATTCGAGTTTGGCTTCTAATTTTTAGGTCTCTGAAATTAGTTATCCTGAAACTGCTGTCATGACTGGATATACTGGGTCTGGCTGGGATGGAGTTAATTTCCATAGGCAGTGGGTGGGAGCACAGCCAGGACAGCTGACCAAAATCTATATATCATATTATTGTTAAAGGTGGCTGTCTCAGTGAGTGAAAGCCTGGCAATTGATAGGAGTTTAGTTGTGCCACAAGAATTTTCAAATTGTTTTTCTTCTGCCTCCAATAGCATCACAATTTTCTTCACTAGATACTGCAAAATTTAATTACAGGTTTAACAACAGCAGCTAATGGTGCTGTTCGTCTACAAGTGAACATGTGACTGTAGTTAGAGTATGTGAGGTAAAAGCTGACATTTGGTTTGAAAGTTAGCTCAACAGCTCTAGTTCAAAGTTCGGAAGGAAAGTAGACTGTCAAAGAAAACATATTTGCAATCAGGATCTGAAATTTAAATTCTGAATCATAAAGTCAGCTATCCCTAATACCCAGAAAGCAGATTTTGACCATTAACTTTTCTCATTTTCTGTCCCATTTGGGTACACATTCTCAAATGATTTTCAAGTGGAATCTTTCCATCTTGAAAGTCCGTAATTCAGCTCAACTTGCTTTTCTAAGTGCTTATCTTTGACACTACACATGAAGAATAAAACCCTCAGAGTGACAGTCTGTGATCATGTTTCATGTGGCAGACCTCATTTGCTTTCAGTTTATATTGCTATCAATTTATGACTTTGTTCCTTAAATAGTTATCTTTTTTTCCACATTGTAACTGATATATTGAATGATGTATGTTTGAGAGGTATTTCAAGGAATCTTAACTCTGGTCATTAACTGGTTATCTCTTCGCTTAGGAACCTTTAGTTTGTTGAGAGGAAGTTAATATTTTTAAAGCAAATAAAACAGCTTTTAATGTGTAATTTTCTTATCAATTTTACATTTTCATACCCTTTTGAGTATCTAGCATGCAGTGCTGGAATTTACATTTAGCTCTGCAGGAATTGCTTTAAGTATTATTATTACCAAGGAAGAAATCAAAAATCAAAGTGAATTTCCAGTACAATAGTGAGGTATAGGAAGGTGCAATTGCAGTAACAGCAGCCTGCGTTATTGTATAGAGCTAACTCACAGCTTGACAGAAAGTCCCTGCTGGGGAGGAAATGTAGGGGAACTGGCAGGATTTTGCTCCTTCTGCGCCCTACTTCTAATAAGTTTTAACTTGTTTCATTTTTATTATGCTTACTGTTTAGACATTTTGCTTCCAAAATTATATCGGTAACTGTGAGAAAACATAAAAGGCAGCACGACAGGTAGGGCTGTTTAAAAATTTAAAATTATCAGCAAGGGATATTAAAGGCCATAATGAGTAAGATGGTTGCCTTCTTGTTGTGGGTTTTTAGAGTTCAGGCACAGCAGCGCTGATAGAAAGACTGAGTGTAAGTAGTAGGTAAAACAGTTTTCATAGCTTTAGTAGCTTTTGCAGCCAGAAGGCACCATCCGATCACTTAGTCTGACCTGTATATCACAGACCATTACATTTCACCCAGGTATTCCGATTTTGAACCCTGTGGGTGTACTCAGACTAAAATATATCAGACCTTAAGAGTTTAAAATATTGTATGCCACAGGTTGAAAACTGAGAGGCTGAGCTTCCTGTGCAGTAGGAAATGTGTTTATCAGGTTGGTATGTACACATGATACAAATTACACAAAGGGAATTGGA
>VXAL01000395.1:129175-159580 GCA_013399475.1 Chauna torquata | reverse complement strand
GTGAGGGGATGATCTGTGACTAATTCTGCAGAATAAACTAAACAACCCAAGGCTTGTTAACAAAAGTGAAAATCCCTTCCCGATCCATAATCAGATGACCCCTTTGACTTAGGGCAAAAAAGACCTGTATTCATGTTGTTTCAGAGCAATTGCTTACCAAAATCTTTCTGCTGGAGCCATAAACATTTCCTTCAGAAAAAGGAAAACAAACAAACGACTGTAACAAACAAAAGTAAAACTTAATCTGTCTTAGTATGTGCCAGTGGGAGTAATTAAGGGGCCAGTAAGAGGGAAAATCTCTTTCAAGCAGTCACATCCATTGTTAAAGCTAATACTCATTGTCTAATTCCGAATTTCAGGTATTATGCCCCTTGGACAGCAATGCTGATAGTCCTCAGGATGTGTCCAGACACGTTCGTTACAGTCCTCTGAATGTGATTTCCTCTGAATGTTCAGTGCTATGTCTGAAGTTTACAACCGTCTAAAAATGTACAAAAATGGTGTTGTATATTTTCCATTTGATATTACCACATGCTTCCCATAGCTGATTATCCAACATTTTAAAATCTTTCTTTTGCTCTGATGGTGGCATAATTGTCACATACCATTATGAAATGTATTTTGAAGAGAGATGGAAATGAATAAAATTCAAGTGGTAGTTGAAAACTCTAAGTCCATAGGGCTGTTGAGACTATGCTGTTAGATAATGTGATAGAACGAGACTGTGATACTTACCTGATAAATTAAGCAAAAATGGAAGTTTCAACCTTAAACAGGAGATTCTTCTCCATTACTGCACTCATGGAGGTCAATATCTTTCAGCAGGCCTAGTTACATTTTGTTTTTTTCCTTTCAATTTACTCTAACAAATAATTGTTTGAGGTTACTTTACAAGGAAACTTCCACGTTGGTAAGCCCAGAAAGCTGAGGTGTTAGCCTAGTTATTACAGACTTTTCATACAGTCTTTGTTGAGGCTTTCAGTTGTTTATTTCTTGTTCAAAGCTGACTATGAAAGCAATACTGATTGCTCTTATTTTGATTATGTCACGGAGCCTGCAGTGTGCCTTCTCAGTGTCCCAAATGAAAGGATTAAAAAAAACATATCCAACAACAGAAAAGAGAAACAAAATTAAAAAGCAAATGATATCCTTATATAATAAATATAACCAGAAGATAGCTTTTAAGGGTATGTCTTTAATTTCAGCTGAGCTTTTGTCTATCACACAGAAGTGAAGAAAATTTGTACCACTTCTTGAAGCCTCTGTTGACAGTAAGGGTAAAAGAATACCAAGTTGATACATTATTCTGTGTGAGTAATATAAACTATAGATCATATATAGTTATTGATCTGATTTCTTGTGAACTCCTGTTTTCACAGGCTTCCACATTTGCTTGTCTTTTTTATATAAAGCTTACATATACTACAGTAGTACTATTCATAGACCATTCGTCATGAAAATTTTGATTCTGCAGGCTTAAATATATTCTTTATGCACCAAAAAAAAAAACCACTCTTGATTTATAAAACCAAATTTATCAGATTTATTGTGCAATTTGGTCCCTAAAAGTGCTTACTGGGGTGGTAGTGGTTATATTATGTTAGTTAATTTTTGTGGTAGTTTCTTTTGACATATTTAGTTGACTACCATAAGATTTAACCTTGACAAATCCTGATAACAGCCAGCAATATATTTTATGGATTTCAGATTTTCTACACTCTTGCTAATACAATTTGAGGTACGCTCATTTTATTCACCCACAAAATGCCTTTTGCAAAAGTTAAGCTTTTGTGCTTGGCATGTTAATTGCTGACCACTTCATATCTCATAATTAATTTTGCATCACTACTGTACCTGCATGTAGAATTTTTCAGAATTATTATCAAGAATTTTTTTTCTCAAATGCCAGCTTGTGGAAATGTTATATATTGAGAGGTCACATTAATTTGAAGTCCTCTAGAATTACAAAAATTGATTAAAAGTACCCTTAGAAATAGTACTGCCCCTAAATTTCTAAACCTGTATTTGTTTCCCTGTATCTACTTTCCTTTTTCTGTGTTTCTGTTTCTGAAAGATAGGTAAAGACTGCAGAAAAAATATTCTGCAAAATATGCTATCAGATGCTGAAATAAAAAATAAAGTAACACCGCGTTTTCTCTAGATTCTCCCTGTTGGGTAACACCAACAAAGTACAAGCTCACTGTTCCAGTTGACATTGTACAAAATAGCTTCTATATGACGCAGTGGTAATTGAACTACTGTCAACCTTGTCCAACACATTGTGGAGAAGAGAGGACTAAAATAGCTGAAGAATTTATTTCTTTTTATATTAACAGCATTTGTTCCATGATAAATATTCAGGTTTATTAGACCTCATTTTTAGCCTGCCAGTCTTGTGTTAATGTATTTTTGGCATGCAGCAAATAATCTGTTTTATTTCAGGAAAGAATAATAAATGTAAGACTTTTTTATATTTGTAAGCTTTGCAAAAAGTCTTAACAATTTTATTGTTATAAAACACTGTGCTATTCATTCTTTGAATTCAGGAGTGTTATACCAGGAATGTGTGTGGCCTATTTATTAGATGAACTAGGATGTTGAAAAGGATTGCTTGTATCCTACTTTCTTCAGGAACTGACATTTTTATTCTTACGCAGTTTTCCTAGTGGAATCTTTACTTTTTAAAGTCATAAACCTATTGTTGTGAGAGACTCTATAGCAAAGCTTAAACTGGATCTCAGGAGTTTGATGCAGTCTGTTTTATGCAGGCAGTGTAAAAGAAATTTTAAATGTATTATTTAAAGGCACATTAATCTTGCTACTATAATGGTGTAATAATGCATACCATAGAAGGTTTTCATAAACTCAGCTTCTAAAAGTAACATCACAGTATCTTTCTTTTTGTTCTCTGAGTCAATTCTTTGTAGAGATAGCAATTACGCATTCATCTCTGTCTCTTATAGCCTGATTCCATATTCAGCTGTGAGGTAGGTAGTCCTGAGTCGTTACTCACATAACAAAAAGAATATTTCTCACTTGGAACAAATGAAGGATAGTCAAAATAAGCAAATTTATATAATAAATGTTAATAACTGAAATGTGCACCTTTTTCTATTAAATTAAGTAAAATATTTAAATGCTTATAAAATGGTTTGAGTATAGGTTTGTCCCATACTCATTATTCCTGTGTTTTGATAGGAATTTTAATAGGTCTGACTTTGATTTTACATTTTTAATGAAAAAATACATTACTAGACAGAGAAATTCTTTTTAAAGTTTTGCGCTTTTAAAACCACATTGTGTTAGTTTACACCTGTTACAGCCCAGTGTTTTTCATTTAACTACGCTCATAGCATTGAAGCTTTGTTTTGAAGCATTAGGCATTCATTACTGTACGAGTGTTTTGTAGCTCTCCTGAGCACACACAATGAAAATAAAGTGAATTTTTACTGAGAACTAAGGCATACAGAATACAAGGACTCGGTAATACTATAAGCAATGTGATAACCTTTGTATCTGAGCAAAGCTCAGGAAAGAATTATGCACACAGCAGTTCAGCTAGCCATTTTACTTTAATGTGGAGATACAGGTTAATTACAAGTTTAAAAATGAATTGACGTACTCTGTTGTTAACCTTCCACCTAGTGATATGAAAGGGCTTGTATTTCTGCATTAAACATTTTCATGGAAGAGTTAGTTAAGGCATGTTTCTGCCAAGCTCTCTTTTCAGCTTCAACCTGTGCGTGGATGTATAGTGAGAGTTCCTGTTCTCGTTTCTTGTGATTAGATCCCTTACTGAATTTGATGTCATTTGTTAACTGTAGTACTGTGGCCTTCAGTAAGTTTTCAGCCAGGCCCTTCAACCCCTTCTATCTCCAGCCAATTGTCCTTATACTTTTGCACGTTTGAGTTAAGCGTCCATAGCATGAGCTCGTTAGAGGAGTTAAAACACAGCCAACTGTCTCGGTGGCTCCAGTGGTAAAGGGACTCAAGATGTGCATTGCTGTGGCAGGTACCTAAAGCAGACAAACCTCCTGCTCGGCACTGCATGGCACTGTAACTTGGGTTTTACTTGTCTGTGCTAACATTCCTGACTCTATCAGTATAAACAGGGATTAAAAATATATGTGGCCCCTTAAACGTGGGATTCCAGTTCTCTCTGTGATTCTGCTTTGGGAAAAAGGAGATTAAGCCTTTTTTTTTTTTTTTTTTTTCCCCCTCAGAAAGAGGCCAAGAGTAACCACATTAAACTCCCACTTCTTCCAGCCCAAGATTCTGATGCCAATACCTCTGCTCAGCTAACTGAAAAAGCACTTCTTCCTTCAAAGCTGTTATCCGTATTCTTCTGTTTGACTCTGTGCTCACCATTAATCTATAAAAACAATCTGGAATATTCCAGATGAACATTAAAGGTTCATAGAATTACAGAAATTTTGGAAGGGACTAGTTGTGAAAATTCAACCAGTCCAGTCAAGAAAGCCTAGCTATCTGTCTTCATCAAATACACCACTAGTCTCAGCATAAGCATAAATTCCTATATAAGAACATCAGAATAGCAGTAATGGTGCAGGTTCTGCTTAGTGTTCTGACTCCTAACAGTACTCCTAAGCAGATGTGGATAGTAAAAACAGGAAAAGCATATATCCACCCTAATGTTCTCCCAACCTCAAACTACTTGANTTTCTATATAAATTATTAACTATTGAATTAATTATTTTTTACTAGGAATTTTAATATGTCTCTTTGATAATCCCCACTGATTCTATCTTCGGAGTACTTGTTCAGGTCTGCCTTGAATCCATATAAAATTCTTGTAACCTCTGCATTCTCTGTCAAGGAATTTTAAGCATCACCCACCATCATATTTTTTGTAACCATGCTCTTAATAATGTTATTTGATGATCTGTAGTTCTTGCACAGAAGGACAAGCATGCACAATCAGTTCTTATCCCTATCCGCCCTTTTTATGTCGTGCATGATTTTGTAAACCTCTGTCAGGTTCTCCTTAAGGAGGCTGGAGAACATTTTCAGTTGAGAGATCCAGAGATGTTTATCTTATTCAAGGTGTGGATGAACTGTGAATTTCTACAGTGACATAATGTAGCCCACTATGTCTCTATTCCTTTGCTAACAATTTAATGTTTTACTTGTTTTCTTGACTGCTGTCAACTGCTATGATTCTTTATTAACTGCAATATGGCATCAATCTACTTTGGTATTATAAAATGGCAGGTAAATAAGAGAGTCACATTCTCTAAATCACTTGTCATATCACATTTTTGTCCAAAGTCCTGGGATCTATCTACCACTCCACAGCACGACAGAATCAGAATCCTGTCATAGTGTGGTCTCTGAGATGATACAGTTTGCATCCATTTCTTGGAGAAGGCATAGTTACAGATTTATTTTCAGAGGCTGTCTCCTACATAGCAAATGGATGCTACCTGACTTCCTGCTCCAGCCCTGTTTAAATCAGATCATGTAAAAGTATAATACAGAAGTAGCATCCATCTCCATATTATCTCAGCAGTCAGCTGTTGAACCTTTACAATCTGATTATTTTTCCTGATGACAACCAAGTTGTTGCTGGTGCAAAGTTACTTTGCAGTATTTGTTGTTAGGAAGGATTAAATTTCTCGTGGAAATACTAACAAGTGGAAATGTGAATCTTTAACAGGCATGCCCTCTCCCATGAATTGAAAATCATTTGAATGCTGATAATTCTTAGCTAGGAAATAAGTGTTTAAGGGCAAATACCTTTAGATAGCAGCTACACCTATAGCCTAATGAAATTTGTAAAGATTCATAAAATTCAGGTCATACATACCTTAAGGAATCACTGCTTTCAACCATGCTTGGCCCTGTTCTATCACCTCTCAGTAACAAGAACTTCACAGAGGTACCCAAGAATTATTTGACACTTCTTTTTTCAAGAATTACAAGCCAAGCTGCTTCCTCTTCTACCTCAATTTATGTTTGCCTTTTTTTTTTCAAGACTGTGAAGATGTCAAAGGAGGATTAGGCCAATACCTGTGCTCATTTATAGAACAGTCTACTGCACTATCCTTGTGCAAGAACCCTAAAAACATGTTTTTCTTCATAGTACCATGGCTATCTACCAAAAGTGCTGTCGCATTGGTGAAAGTGCAGAATCAATTGTGAAAGCAACTTAGTGATAAAATAATTCCTCTTCATTTTCACTCTTAATACTAACGTATTGTTCCAGCATCATATGTATAGAATTTCTTAGCAGACCTTACATATTCATCCCCATGTACTAGACAGGTTATCATAAAAATATTCAGCTGTTTAAGACAGTTTCAAATTTCTGAAAGGTAATTCAAATGCAGCATCCATGTACAACACAAATGTCAGTGATTTCTTGAAAGTAAGTCAGGAGAGGTCATTGTTAGAAGTATTGCTGTATGATTCTGTAGCAGCTGATGAAGGATTGTTAGTCACCAGTAACTTCATCACTTGTGCTTTGCGCAAACTCTAAAGTTAAAGGTTATGGGTGCTATGGTACTGTACAGGTGCACCATGAACAGTCTTTCACTCAGAATGATTCTTGTTTGTTAAATTTGGAAATGTACTTTCTCCTGGCCTTAATTTTCATGTATTTCTTCATATTCTAAATGGCAGCTGAAGGCAAGCAGAAATAGTAATTGATTTAACAACCTAAGACAAGTACAGGGAAGTAGAAAAGTTTGTCTTAGTGCTTGATGTGACCTGAGAGAGATTCTCTAGACTTTTTTTCTAAACAGTACCTCAGCACCTTCAGCCAGCAAAGTGGCCTTTAAGCCTGAATGAGCATGACTTTTTTTTTTTTCCTCAGTGCAAAGCTCCAGTATTTCATCTTTTCAAACTGTTTTACAGCACTCAGAGCAGAATTATATTGACAAGGTTAGACTTCATCTCCTAGAGGAGAATACTGTGCTCCTCCTGTTAAGTGCTAATATAACATTTATGTGTTGTTGCCTTAATAACAGGCCCAGCTTGCCTAATGAAAGTACTGAAAGCAAACAGTACTCAGTGAGATTGTATTATGACTGAAGTGACTGCAATTTGAGACAAATTATCCCTATTTTTGTTTCCATATCAAAAACAGAAATGCTAAAGCAATTGCTACATGTTAGGTATAGAATTAGACTCCACTATCATTAATATAGAAATAAGTGCGTTTTTCATGTAAACAGCTCACAAGGGTCAAGCATCAAAGATATTCTGTGGAAAATGCTTGTCAATAACCTTCTGAGTGAATTTTGAAATAAAGTGCCTGTAACCTGTCATTATTTCTTCCTCTCAAAGTTGAGAGCAAGTGGATGAAAATTGAGCTTGTGAATTGAAGGTACTGTGAGTTATATGGCCTTATCGACTTCAGGTACAATGACAGTTTTGCCTTGTTATTATTTTTCCTTTCAGAGGTCAGGCAGTGGACAATATTACCAGTATATACTGCAGGGTAAGCAAATCGGTGTATAAAAAAAAGTTATCTGTGTACACAAAGATGATGTAAGTCACTAATCTTAAAAAAGCTCAGTATATTCTCCCTCTTAAAAAATGGAGGAAAAGGTAAGACAAAAAATATCTGCTGGCCAGAATAAATACCTGAAATTGTTCAAATGAAAATATGTTTGTTCAAAAAGCAGATAAAGGTAATGTAAATTAATCCTTTTTTAAGAGTATATATATATAGTAAAATTCAGTTGCTTTCTATAAGTAGACATTGTCATATAATAGGAGTATGAGTATATGAATTTAAGTATAAGGTAACAGCAGACCTGAATATGTGTATTGGATCTGGCCTGGATGGAGCTGACTTTCCTTATAGCAGCCTTTATGGTGCTGTATATTGGATTTGTGACCAAAACAGTGTTGATGACACACTCGTGTTTTAGCTATGGCTGAGCAATGCCTTTACAGCATCAAGGCCTTCTCTGTTTCTCACACTGCCCACACAGCGAGGAGGCTGGGGGCGCACAAGAAGCTGAGAGGGGACACAGCCAAGACAGCTGACCTGCACTGCTCAAAAAGATGTCCCATGCCATATGACATCTTGCACAGCAATAAAAACTGAGGGGAAGGGGGTTTTGGAAAGGTACCCATTGCTCACAGACTGACTGGGCATCAGCCTTCTTGTTAGAGGTGTTGAGGGGTTGCCTTTGCATCACTTGCTTTGTTTATTTTCCTCTCTTCCTCCTCATTACTTCACTTATCAAACTGTCTTTATCTTGATCCATGAGTTTTTTCACTTGCACCGTTGGGGCGGGGAAGAGCCAGTGAGCAGCTGTGTGGTGCTTCACTGGCGGTTGGGCTTCAACCCACCACAATGTGGTGTTCCTCTTCTGAAGATCTGAGGCCTCTTTTCTTTGCATTCAGATGAAAAAGGATCAAATACATTGCAAAAATACATAGACAAGATAATTATTTTATGAACTCATCTTAGGTTTGCTAAGATTCAAAGATAATGCTGTTTAATGTACGTTAAGTACAATTAATTTGAGTTGAAATGGCTGCAAATTGACAATTTTGTCTTCTGTGGAAGAACATTTCCATATTTTGAAAATGTTATTTTGAAACAGTATATTCACTTCCAATACCTACTAACATGTTCCAATATGATTTATACTAAGGAATTAAGCAGAAAGCCTCTCCCACTTCTTTAATACCATTAGAGGAAAAGGAGGTCAGTTAGAGTTAGTTTACCAGATAAGCTAATTAGATGTGCTGGTTGATGTTAAAATAATTTAAAGTACTTTCAAAATGAGTTCTGCTGTTAAGAAAATGCTCTTATCTTTTAAGAGGGTTTGTTTAGACCATTCTGCTGTTCAGAACTGTCTGAACTGTATCTTTAGTATTCCAACTTTTAAAATAACTCCATGTGTTTTATTAATTCATTTAGCTTCAGCAGTTCCTACCATTTCTATTCTTCAAAGAATAGAACTTTTGTCCATTGATATGGACAGAAGTTGCCATATGCAAAAAGGACTTTTTTTCATTGCAAAATACATTAAGAGCAATGTTTCTTTAAATTATAGAGGCATAGTAGTAGTCTGAGGTGGAAAAAATGAGCAGATATTAACTATCAGGCAAATTCATAATTGCTCAAAATGACTTTTGAATACGAAGGAAAATTTAGGGGAAAAAAAAGTCTCCAAGAAATAACTACTGCACATACTTTTTTGAATATATCATCTGAATAGGAGCAACATTAATTTCTACAAGTAGTGTAATATGCACAATATTTTGTTTATGTTTTAGGTTGAAGATTCAGAGACATATAATGATGTAGCTGCAAAGTGTGGGATGCTTGCTGTGGTTGTCATATCTCACTTACCCAGAGATGCTGCCATTGAATGGCATGTTACTGCAGTAGTTGATGATCCACTCCAAAGAAAACATTTTGCAATGAAGGTGTTATCAGAAGGCTTCCAAATTCACTGTGAATCTGTGGAGTCCAGTTCTGCATCTTGTGCATCAATCTCTGTATGTCTGAGCTTGATTTCACCATCCCCTTCTCAGCTTGATTTAGATGGACCTCTTCATGACCTAGTTTCTATGTTTAGACAAGCAGTTGAGAAACTTTCAGAAGACTGCAATGCAAGTCCATTGTCTTTCAGAGCTTTCTTCAAGAAGGATATCTTTGATGCTGGAATACTACAAACAGGTAAGACTTCTGATAGAAAACGGGTCTTAACACTAAGCATAAGGCAGTTTGTTTTAATTCTGCATAAGGTTTGATGGCAGCTGGCCCTGGCTTTGAGCAGGAGGTTGGACTAGATGATCTTCTTCCAATCTGAGTTATTTATTTTCTATGATTCTGTAAACAGAGAAATTGCCAAGAAATCTGGCAGCCTCAAGGTCAAGCGTAGGGATCATGAATCTTTTGCTTCAACATCTTTGAACAGTAGTCCATTTGGTAGTCCATTTTTGCCATAATCTAGAACTGTGTTCAAATAACTAAGTTCCATATGCTAACAGGCACTCTTGAGAATAAATGATGAAGTATCACTGTTCTGAAACAAGGAAATGGTGTTGCATCCTCCAGATAAGAGGTGTCTGCTTTTGAACATGGGCTGATTTCTTACGAGTTTAATTAAATAGACCTTGCTAACCAAAAAAGTTTACTGTATTTCCCAGTGCTTAGTTTTTCAAAATCTCATTCCCATACCAAGGAAAGAGAGTACAGAACAATACATACAATGTCGCAACTGTAATTTATTTCTAATGTTGTACATCTGTGTTTTGGGTTGTTCTCAGTTTGGGAAAACTAACATTATACAAAAGCTTCTTTTATCTGTCAGGCCTACAAAACTGGTAGACCATACTTGTATTGAAATCAATAAGAGCTCTGCTATCAGTTTGAGAAGGAACCAAATCATATCCTTAGTCTATATTTGTCTCAAACATGCATGCACTTTAAAAATCCTTGCTAACCACAACTGATCCATATTAATTAGCTGACATAAATGTTAGCCCTCAAATATTCTACTGTCCTATTTTTTTTCTTAACCTGCAGCAGTTTTTGAAGAAAATTCAACTTGACATTGTTTAATAGATTTAAAGTACAGGAATTGAAAGCTATAAAAATGTGGCATAGAATAAGCATATTTAATCCAGGAAGCAAGGAATGAACATATAGTCTGACAGAATGTTGTTGTTTTTACTACATCTTGTTTAAGAGCTAAAAGAAAACCTGATAAAACATGTTTCTGGCATGGGTTTCACATTATCGTTTTGCCTGCTCTCTTTCTGATATTTCTCAGGCCATAAAATAATTACTTCCAAATAAATTTAATTTGCTTTATTAAATATATTGCTCAATATAAAGTGTAAATTGTGTGCATGAAAATGTGATTCAATTGGATTCATGTTACACTACTAATGGCATAGATATGGAAAGTTGTTGTGATTTTCATATAATCATTCTGGTTGTGTTCAGATCTCTCTACTGTCATAATAATTCCTGTCATTATAGTAATTTTATCATTATCTTCACTGGTAAGAAATACATTCTTGCAATCTGTAGAATATATAGAATACATTAAATTTACAAGTAGCACTAATTCATTGATAAAGAATTTTAAAATAACTTTTGTCTACTTAGGAAAAATTTCCGGAAAGTTCATGGTATGGGAAGAATATGCTATTTGAAAATAATTTTGCATATTAAAAAAGTTGCTGCTGAAGGGTCTTTTACTGATAGTTTCAATCAAATATAAGACTATTATATATATATGACATAATGTTGAATCAGAAGAATAATTTTTAATATATTGTTAGGACACTTTTAAATATATCTATTTAAGTGTCCTGTTAATATATGTCCTTGGATCCCTGAAAGGCATGTAGTGTCCAGTGAAGCCTCCTCACCCTTCCAAAGGATGCAGCCTATTACTGAAATATATCCTAGACTGTCTTTTATACTATTTTTGTAATCATATTTCCCATAATTTAAAATGTACTCACATGTACATATAACTGTCAGTTAAACAAGCACTTTATAAGGTCTCCAAGATGTTCCCATTCATTTCACTATACCCTAGGCAGCATCCATGAGCAAGATAGTCTGTTTTATCTTCGTAGTCCTTATTGGCAGTACTTAGTTTTGTCTGTCAGAACAACTGCAGATATCGTTTAGTATGCTTTACAGAGGTAATATACCAGAACTAATCTCAGACCTTTCTTTTGAATCTTACACTATTTTAATGTCCCTATAACACCAGCCCAAGGTATTAGAGATTATTAAGCTCTGATGACCACACTTTTTCCAGTTTATCATAGTGTATTCCTGTGTTCTTATTCAGCTTTAAAGTGGCCCTTAGGTTTCATTTACAACAACCCATTAACTTTTCAGCCATCTCCCTAAATCTGGATTCAGCACCATGAGAGGAAAAATGGTATGTTTTATATTACCCAGAAGTTTAATTCATTACCTGAATAGAATTAGAAACATACATATAATATAACTCATACATATAAATAGGCAAGTTCAAATAAGCTTGTTCTGCTTATGGAATGCTTGTGGATGCATGAGTCTGAATGTGGCAAGTCACAAGAGGAAACGGTTCTGGCTTCCAAAATAGAACTGGTTTGTGTCTTTCAGTTCTGAGTGGGGCCTAAACTTGCTTATACCTGTTTCTGTAGGCTTACCCTAAGATATTCTGAGTGTTTGGATGTCTGTTTGTAGTGATTTGTATTACATCCAAAGGTTAGTTTCTGTTGCAGAGCGTGCCCAGTTGGGTATCACAGATTACTTACGCTACTGATCAGATAGTTGGTAAAACCGTCTTTCAAACACAGAGGAGCATTTTACTAGGACACAGAATAAAGCAGAAGTGTTCTGATCTTGAAAATCTGAGGCCTAATACATGAAGTTTTTAAAAATGTTCTTTCTTTGATATGGCTGCCAGAACACAAATGATATTGAGAGAGCAGTTTTTCAGTTGCATTTATTAATTCAGCTCAGGTAGTCCTGGTTGCTAACCATCTGTATGATGAGCCATTACTGACATGTTTGATCTCCAACATGTGTTAGACACTGTTAATCCCACAAGTAGGTCTGTCCTTTTGGAGTTTTCAACTACAATCAGATCCATTGTCTGCGGGGAAAAGATAGTATTAATAACCTGGCAGGGAATGCTAGACACTGCTATTCAAATATATTTACTGTGAAGCACATCAGACAGATGTATCTATAATGGAATAGAGAGAAATTATCATGTCTCAAAAGATGAGAGAGGTGGCTGAGGAAGTAACTGTTCCAGTCTTACTGGACTTCAGGTGGGCTTCCATCATGTCATAAGGTTAGTAAATAGTCTTCAAGAATTCTTGAAAGATCTTGAATCGTAATGTATTGTCTCTTCTAGCAAAGCATGAAAAAGAAATAAGGTACTTTTTTCTTATTAGAACTTAAAATCTGTGGAGTGAAAGGAAGGAATGCTGCCACAGATCTTCTCAAATGAGTTTCTGATGAGATGAGTGCTTTTTTGGTGCAAAGAAATTGAACATTTATTTGAAACAGTCTGAATAAATTAGAGAAGCCTATTTGTACTTGACACAGTCAGATGAGAACCAAGAATTTATATATACTCTGTGTATTGTAACAGGTTATTGGAAATTATTATAGCAAGTGTTATCATGTCAAAAGAAGCTAAAGTTTTGTGATGCAAATTTGAGACAGCTTTCTGTCATCCTAAGACCAGATGTAAAGTGTTACAGAACAAAGTGTAGTACTGATGGTGAACTTCTCATAGACAATCCCTCATAACATACGAGAGCATTATGGGCACTGTGCTGAGAACACAGAACGTATAGAGGTAGGAGGATTAGATTAGGCTGACATTCATACTTAGTAAGATGCTGTTAAGCTTTTAGAAGTCTTTAACATAAATTTGACTATTTCTTTCTTATTCTTATTTAAATATGCATTAATATAAAAGTTTCAGGATGACTGGCTATACCATCCAGTTGACTAGATTATACTTCAGTATAGGAAAGTTGGATGCTCATAAGTCATCCCATTATGATTTCACAAGCCTTGTTCACAGGATGTATGCAAAATATTTTTGAATATTTATTAGGGAGTAGAAAAGGTCCTGCATTCACCAGAACATCATATTACATAATCCCTTTTTAATACTATAGAAAAAAAATGAAGGAGGAATATAAAAAGGCAAAATAGAACAGGAATAGAAATACAGTCTGGTATCAGCATTAAAATGAACATATAACTAGTTTAAAATGTGGCTGTACTCTGTATATGCTTAGGACTAAAAGGGTCTTTGTACTTATGTGTTTGTCAAGCTTCAGTGATACTACACTTAAAAAATAATTATAATCCCAATAGAGTTCAACTGGACTATAGAAAATCTTCCTTGAAATGGGACTGTTTCTTCTGTTGAAACAGAAGCCCTGGTGAGTAGGCAGCCATTTAGGAGTCCTTGCACCAACACAGTATCTTCCTGAAACATGTACAACATACTGCTTTTAAACTAAGTATTCCATTTTTTAAGATACTGGGTTATCAACACATTTTTCTAGATGTTTTCCAAAGACCATGGTTTCTAGTATTGGTAGATATAAGTTACGTAGTGTAAATTTCAGACAAGTGGAAGTACATCAAGTGAAGATAAGATACATTTTCTTAACAACACGTCTGTGTGCACCAGATTTATAAAAAAAAGTAAAGCTGAATTAATTATGTTAGCCTCCATGTAGTCACTACCACTCACAGGAAAACCAATTTTAGTCTACTTAATGAATTTTCTTGAATGACATAAAGCAAACTGAGGCCAACTCTGAGTGATAGCATGCATGAGTTTAATATTCTTTAACCAATACACTTTAAACTCATACTGCAAATTATTTTAAGTTAACTTTCCTGATGTCATGATGCACTGGGAAATGATTTCCTGTGGGGAAAGCTGAAATTTCAACCTCCAAACATTTGTACAAAGGCCTACATTTTCTCAAGTGAGTAATCTGTATTTACTCAGGAGTTGTGGAGAACTAGTTGTGTGAGTAAAAACTAAACAGTCATGAAGAACTATTTAGTGAGTAAGTATGAAACAGGTAAGTAAGTGTTTATAATTGTCGCATGTTGGTCTTTTTGAAATCCAGAGCCAAGAGCATTACTATTTATCAGTTATGTTTAAAAATGTATTTATCAAATTAAAATTACTTTAAATAAGTAACTGAAAAATTATAGATTATTTAGAAAAATTCTCCAATACTGTTAGTCAAGAACGCTTAGTTTTGGATGTTGATCACCTGAGTCAACACATACTGGTTTTAATGAAAGTCTTTGAATCTTCTAGCATGGGAATGCTGTCTTTCTTCCAATGCTCCCAACTCTGCTACTGTGATTTTTGCTGCTTTTTTCTCCAGACAACAGACACCTTGTTCAGTATCTATTTGCTTATTTGTTTTAAAGGAACATGTAGATGACCGAAACAACTAGTAGGTAATTACACACAGATGTAGTGAAAAAACAGATTTATAGTCTAACTATATTTCTTAACTTATGCAGTTTTTAAAAACTTCAGTGTGTCCTGGTTATCACAGCAGTAGCAACGTCAAATCTAGATTAAGAAAAGAGGGAGATGAAATTTCTGGTAAAGATATTGGAAGCAATACAAGGAATGGAGTATTTGCTGAAATTTAGTTATGAGACTTCTGGGATTTGAGAATGTCTCATGAGGAGTTTGTCAAGGAAGTCCCTTTACCACAGCCCTGCTCTTCTCAGTGAAAGTATCAGTTTACAAGAATGAAGAATTGCATCTTTTAACAAATGGGAAGAGAAAACTTATTCAAAGCAAAATATCAATGATAATATAAGATGCTGTTCTACAAAGAAGTTACATGCCACATTTATATATGCAATCTATTTGTGTAATTACAAAGATTCCTACAACGCACAAATGTAGACATTTACAACTATATGCCCAGTTACACAGTCAAGTAACCTGTTTTCTCAAGGTTATTTAAAAAGTAGCATATTGGGGAAAACAAAAAGAAAGAGAGAACAGGTGGAATTATCCAGAAGTAACCCAAGAGATGCAGTGGTTTTAGTAACTGCAAGAAGTTTCTGGAGCTTTATGTCTCTGGTCATTCTCCAGAAACATTGGCAAACAGCTCCAGTAGCAAACAGTGACTGCAGAGGAACACAAAGTTGTGTTTATCTTCTCTGTAGATTTCCAGCATTGCTGGTGCAATGATTCTTGTATACTTCCTTTGTTTTTTCCTCATACATTAGTAGTCCCTTACCTACTGGTACAACAAGAATAAAGCAAATGAGCTTAAAGTATCAGACATTCAGAGAATAAGAGAGGAGAATATGAAAACATCATTTTCGATATTGCATCTCTCATCACACATAGATCTTATTGCAGATGTGGTGCCTTCTCTTGCCCTCTTTTATATAATAAAATAATTATGGATGATTTGTTGGAGGGAGAAGTTTAATACAGATGTTACAGTTCTCTGTTTATGGAGATATAAGGGTATCACTTTTTTAGTAGGTAGGGAAAGTGACAATAATGATTGTCCCAGTACAGAAGAAAATTCTAGGAGTTGGGGTTTTTTTTGTTTTGTTTTGTTTTGTTTTTGTTTTTGTTTTTGTTTGTGCCATGGAGTGGATCTATACAACTCAGTGAGTGAACTTCAGCATTGAGATGAATGGTAGCTCTGCAACTAATAACATGACCAAAAAACACATCCTAATCATTTCCAAGACATTTCTTGTAGCTACAGAACAACACGCTTCAAAAATATAAATGTCCTTTCAGATCATCTTTCTGTTGTCAATCTATGAATCACCACTGCAGCATAGTTTCAATTGTTTAACATATAGTCTACTTTTCAGGCTCTGAATGATGACTTTTTCCCTTTCTTTTAAAATATTTAAGTGTTTAATCCAATTCAATAAAAGGACACCCTTTCAGCATTCAGCTGTTAAACCCAATTTCTTATTTTCTTTCATCTCATTGTCCATAGTTGTAATCGTACTTGCTAGTTACTATTGTTCCTAGTTGTATGTCACCTGTGTAAACCAGGTACTCCTTATTCTTCCTGCTTACACCCCTCAAGTATTCATAGACCATTATCAAGTTCTCCACAGCTTTTTTTGCTTTTCTTTGGACTCATTTTGGTATGTTACAATGTTTTAGGTAATATGTTTTGCAGAAATGAAAGCAATTTTTTCTAGATTTTGTATTAAATAGGAGAGCACTTCTAATCTCAATTTGTAGCCTGTTATAAATAAGATTGATTTGTACGTGACCAGCTTTGCAATCACTAACCAATGAAGTAGTTGTGGCTAACATAGATGATTTGGCCAAACAGAAATATTTTTAAAATATCATGATGCTGTCCAAAGTAGACTATAAAAACTGAACTTGGTTTCCTACCAAATCCTATTAATTTAACTAAATGGAAAATCTGAGAACAGTTGCCAAACTGAAAGAAGAGGAAAATTTCACTTCAAATTCTTCAGGTTTCCTGTTAAGAGAACAAAGAATTTGCCAAGTTCAAGCAACAGACCTATGCTGTTGCTCAAAAAAAAATAGAGAAAGAAAAAAAGAAATGGTTAAATTAGTCCTTAGAGAAATGAATCAGACTATAATGTATATAAGCAATTAAGAAACACTGATGTGATTCATGAGTGTGTTTTAAGTGACATTTTAAAAGGATAAGAGCAGCTAAATTTGGTCTTGGGCTATACAGAGGTGGCTTTGTAGTCTTGCTGTTGCTACCCAAAGTATCCACTCGAGGGACCTGATATGTTAAATGACTGTTAACAAAATGAAAGTTTTTGTATCAGTTTTCCAGGCTGTGCTGTTAGTATACCTGCTACAAGTCACTGTGAACATCTCACATAAAATCATGGAGAAAGGATTTGTTTGCTATCAAAGACTTGCAGAATTTTTTTTTAATACTAATATTGCCTCTTGAATGAATTTGCATAGGAAAGTGTTTTATGCTTGTGAGGCACTTCAAAATATATTAGATCCTACTTCAGGGCAATCACATTCTGTCCTTTAGGATGGGAAATTTGTTTTTTAAGAGCACAGATACTAGATTGAGAAAAATTCAGCCACTCGGTGCCAAGGCCAGGTAGCAAAGTTAGAACACCTCCTTATTCAAAGTGGACAGCATGTGACATCTAAATGTTAGATATTCCACAGCTGTACATAAAAATCTTTGCTAAAGCTTTAAATGGAAGCAAGTTCTTTAATTGCTTGACCCAAGATAGATCTAGTATATACACTTTTTATCTTTAATACAGAGCACCAGCAATACATTGATGAGGTTGTTTTAAAGCTACCTGTGTACAACCTCACTTCTTTCAGAATTTCTGCTAATGAAATCTAAGATACATTAATAGGTTACTCTGTCCTCCCTATCGTGTTTTCACATTATGTTGAAGTACTTCTAAGTTCTTCACCAAAGGAATTATTTCTGTGGACTTTTTAGCTTTTCTGTTGAAGATTTACATGTCATGACCAGTGGGGCAGAATGGACCTGTCATAAAACAGACTTTTTGCAGACAAGGTCATAGATCATAAAGAAGAATTTCCTAAGCTTGCTGATGTGTAAAACTGATTCACTTTCTTCCCTTTATCAGTTTAGAAGATGCTAGCCATTTTTTATGGAGATCCAGGAAGTGGCTTTGCTGCTTGATGCTCGTTAATTACTTATCTCAATAAACATTCGAATTTGCTAAAAACAATAGCCAGTAAGGTGAAAATCTTGAAAGAGTAGATGTAAAGAGGCTTGGATTATGGAATGAGAAACCAATCTATTCTGTAATGAGTCAGAAGGGATAATTTTGTTAATTAGCTCCACAAGAGTCTGAACAGATTAACAGTCCTCTGGAAAAATGTTATCTTCTATACATGGTCTGTCCATATATGCAGAAGTTTCTGTATATGTGCATAAAATGGGATAAGGTACAAACGTCCTCCTACAATGTCAAAATTAATTTTGTGAAACTTTCTTTAGTGCTTTGTTGACAGAGAGCAACTATAAAAGTATCTTGTAACAATAACATCAGGCATGCAATCGTTGCCAAATTTGGATCATCTGGTGTTTAATATGTGAAGCATATATGTTCTGTCTATCTATCCAGAAACCATTTGCGACAAATTCAGTTTTTAAGGACACGTCACAGATTACGGTTTACAGTTACATGGAAAGTTTTTCTCTGTCACTGTTTCAACATGCCAACATTTTGGCACCAATTCTGCAATTCTAAATCAGTAAATACTGAAAGAACTTAGATTTCTAGAGATCTCTGAGGAGTGCTAGGGAACTGCCACTAGAAACTGGTCTGAAGGACACCACTTTATGATTATTGTCTGAATTTTTAGACATATTACAAATAAGCCTTGTCTTGCCAGAGAAGTTGTGGTTGTCCCCTCCCTGGAAGTGTTCAAGGCCAGGTTGGATGGGGCTTTGAGCAACCTGATCTAGTGGAAGGTGTCCCTGCCTAAGGCAGGGGGGTTGGAACCTAGATGATCTTTAAGGCCCTTTCAAACCCAAACCATTCTATGATTCTATGAAATCGGTCTTCTGGTTAAAATGTTTTCAAGGTGAATTTATGAAAGGGTTTTTGTTGTTGTTCTTTTTGAAACACCTGTCAAGGTCATACTCTGACTCAGAAGGAAATATATAAAAAGCTATGCTTAGCATCCATAGAAGTATTGTAATTTTGTTCAACCACCTCTCACCCATTTAACAGGTTGGGCTTGGATTGTTTTTTTTGTTTGTTCGTTTGTTTATCTGATATAATGCAGCCATTACAACAAGAAAAAGTGAAAAGTTTTTCTTGCTTTTGCTACTTGCACTGTAACTTTTAAGCCAACAAAATAGCCGTAACTAACCATCGAAAGAAAGCATTTTGCCATTGTCACAGTTAGCCATTTGACATTGCGTAATATATGCAATGGTGATCCCAATAGTCTGTTTCTTCTTAAACTTCCAGTAAATTTTGCTTTAAAATAGCATAAGGTTATTAAGTGTCATTGAGAAAATTGCTATCTTTAGAAAAACAAGCAAGGAATTTTATTTTTTTTTAATTTTATTTTTTCCTTCTTTGGACTTCCCTCTGCTTTTACTAGTAATGCATAAAATCTGCTATGTTAATATCCAATTAATAGATCTAATTCATTGACACTTAAAGTACATTTATAACATAGTCCCTTTAGTCTACTTGCACATGTATCAACACTGGGAGAATCGGAGAATAGGTCATTTTTTTACATTGTACCAAATTAGAATGTTCTTTCTCTTTCTGCCTTATTTCTTCATGGCAAGAGTGTAGCCAGCAGGTTGACTGAAGGTTCTGCATCTGGAATACCACTTCGGTTTTTGTGGCCTCCCAGAACTTGAGAAAGAGGTCGCCAAGCTGGAGAAATTTCAGAGAAGAGCCACTAAAATACATGGTCAGGAGAGTTGCATATATGCCATATGAGAAAAGACTGAAGGAACTGGCTTTGTTCCACCTAGGGAAGAGAAGGATAGGGAGGAGCCGAATGGCAGTCTTACAATACCTGGACAGGTATTGTAGACAGGGAGCCAGGCTTGTCTCAGAGGTGTGCAGGAAAGGAAAAGGGGCAACAGTCACAAGGTGCAGCAGGAGAGATTTCAGCTGGACACACTTTTTCTCCACGAGACCAGTGATGTGCTGGTGCAGGCTGCCCAGAGAGGCCGTGGAACCTCCACCTTGGAGGTTTCCAAAACCTAACTGCACAAGACCTTTAGCAAACTGATCTAATGTCTAAGTTAGCCCTGCTCTGAGCGTGAGAGAGGCTGGATTCTATGAATTCTAGAGAACCTTACCAACCAAAATTATTTATGATATATGAAGTCATAAATGGCCAAAAAGTTTTCCACAGATTCTGCAAAAAGAACAGCTTGTTTCTGTCTGTCATTAATACTCCACACTCTTGCAAAAGATAGCTACCACTCCTTACTAGAATTAGTAATTAATTACTGAAGCTAATAAGCAAGTTTTTCCTATTGGAGTGTATCTTTGAATGAGAACTGGTTCTTTAGAAGTGTCTGAGTTCTTTGTTCTTTTTTTTTTTTTTCCTCAACTCATTTCTCTGCAGTGTGCACTTTGGTCCTTTTTTCTTTCCATCTCCTTTCTCAGCAGAACTCGTACAAGTTCAGAATCAGAGTTATTATTGGACTGTGATCTCTCTGCAGTATTTCTTACAACAACATAAAGCTAGTGTGTTTCCAGAGTCTAATTCATTTGCTAATGATTGAGACACCTGAAGATGAGGAAGCCTGTTATGAAGTTGAATAATTTCTGTCATCAGTAATGTCATATCTTGAACTGGCAAAAACCTTTGCTTGCCATATTGAAACAGATTAGTAGATGGTTATACTGTTTGATATGGAGAATATCACACAGAGGATATTCACTACATTTCTGTCTGTAAACTTAAGGAAATATTCTGTGTAGAAATGCAATGTGTTCCCTGAGTTCATTCCTACCAGAAATGAAAATTTGCTCTGAAAAATACAAAGCACTTTATTTTTGTCATAAAGTAGCTATAAAAAGCATAATCCTGAGATTCTCCATGGTCAGGTGCCTTGAAAGAAATACCCATAGTTGTACACAAAGTCAGGTTATTTTCCTTTTTACAGACCAGAAACTTATGTTTTAGCATTGTTTTGAGCTCTGTGAGTTACTTCTTTATGAGATAAGTTATCTATGAACATATTCATCTTTAGCAGGTGGCTTTGGAGGATTTTTCTTTAGTTAAAAGAAAAATTTTCTTTATTTAAAAGTATTTTTAATTTTTGTCCTTTTATCTCTTCACCAGATGTTTCGTAGCAATAGCGTAAATTCACAGTGTGCAGGAAAACAGAAAAGCTAAGACAGTACAAGTCTGAGTAAAGCAGACAGATACTGCATAGTGTAATTTTTTGTCTGCTGTCTCTCAGGGCAATGATGGGAAGTGTCTGGTGTAAAGTCTGCTGTATGACTGGAGAATTTTGATTAAGTATATTTTTGCAAACTAATAACTCAATGAGGAGCAGATTAGTTATTCTTGCAAACATTTGTCATATTATATAGACATTTAGGTTTGTAAAATTCATAAGATATTGGCAGATGCTAATGAAAATTAGATCGTTACATGATTTCATGCATATTTCCTTTGTTAATTTCTGGCTAAATTCCTGGGATAGTTCATAAAATGGCAGTATTACTCCATGAAAAGAACATAACAAGAAGAAAATAATATATAAGAAGAAAATAATCTTTTCTTTCCTGTATTGTCATTTTCTGCTCCACAGAAACTCCTCAAAAGAGAGGTTAGGATTACCAGAGGTAATATGTAGTCTAACTATGAATGGAGGGCTTGAGGGCTCAGAGGCAGAAATCTCGTAGTGGTCGTTGCCCAGAACCTAAGTGATGTGACTGTAGTATTCTATGTCACTGAACTCTTCACAGATATGATTTTCTTTGGTTGGGAAAAGGAAAGATATTTGCATCTAAGGAACTGCAAATAATTGCCACAATATTGCTTTTGCTTCCTTGTAAAGTTTTCTGAAAATTTTATTACTGAAGCTCACCAAAATATGTATTTTACATCATATATTTCCTTTACTGGCATTTGAGCATAATTATGTATTTTTGTTTAAAAAGCAAACAGGTAATGCATAACAAATCAAGCAGGGAAGGCAGGAGGCTGGTGTGGCTGAGCAGGGACCTGCTGGTCAAACTGAGGCATAAAAGGGAATTGCACAGGCGGTGGAAGGAGGGACATGTGGCCTGGGAAGAGTACAGGGATGCTGTCTGGAGGTGTAGGAATGGGATCAAGAAACCCAAGGCACAGATGGAGCTGAACTTGGCAGGGGATGCAAAGAATAGCAAGAAGGTGTTCTATAGATACATAGGTCAGAAAAGGAAGGCTAAAGAGAGTGTACCCCCTCTGATAAATGAGAAGGGTGAACTGGCAACAACTGACATGGAGAAGGCTGAGGTACTCAACAAGTTCTTTGTCTTGATCTTCACTGGCAGTCAGGCTTCCCATGTCTCAAGTCCCAGAACTTCTAGGCAGGGGTTAGGGGAGCAAAGTCCCTCCCGCTGTAAGTGAAGAGCAGGTTCGAGACCATCTGCTGAAACTGAACACCTACAAGTCTATGGGGCCCAATGACACGCATCCCAGGGTCCTGAGGGAACTGGCTGACACAGTTGCCAAGCCACTTGCCATCATATTTGAAAACACATGGCAGTCAGGCAGAGTCCCTCATGTCTGGAAAAAGGGAAACATCACTCCCATTTTCAAAAAGGGTAGAAAGGAAGACCCAGGGAACTACAGACCGGTGAGCTTCACCACTGGGCCTGGGAAGATCGTGGAGCAGATCCTCTTGGAAGCTGTGTTAAGGCACATGCAAGACAAGGAGGTGATCCAGGACAGCCAGCACAGCACCAAGGGCAAATCGTGTCTGACCAATCTAGTGGCCTTGTATGATGGAGTGACTGCACCAGTCAACAAGGGAAGTCCAACCAATGTCATCTACCTGGACTTCTGTAAGGTCTTTGACACAGTCCCACATGACGTCCTTGTCTCTAAATAGGTGAGATATGGGTTTGCAGAGTGGACTGTTTGATGGATAAGGAACTGGCTGGATGGCCGCAGCTGGAGAGTTGTGGTCAATGGCTCTATGTCTGGGTGGAGGCTGGTGATGAGTGGTGTCCCTCAGGGGTCCGTTTTGGGACTGGTGCTTTTTAGTACCTTTGTCACTGATACAGACACTTGTGATCAAGTGCACTCTCAGCAAGTCTGCAGATGACACCAATCTGAGTGGTTCAGTTGATACACCAGAAGGGAGGGATGCCATCCAAAGGGATCAAGGACAGACTTGAAAGGTGGGCTCACGTGAACCTGATGAGGTTCAACAAGTCCAAGTGCAAGGTGCTGCACCTTGGCCGGGGCAATCCCAGACATGAGTACAGACTGGGAGAAGAACTGATTAAGAGCAGCCCTGCAGAGAAGGACTTGGGGGTTTTGGTGGACAAGAAGCTTGACATGAGCCGGCAGTGTGCACTCACAGCCCAGAAGGTCAACTGCATCCTGGGCTGCATCAACAGAGGTGTGGCCAGAGAGGTGACTGTCCCCCTCTGCTCTGCCTGTCCCCCTCTGCTCTGCCCTTGTGAGGCCCCACTTGGAGTACTGCATCCAGGTTTGGGGCCCCCAGCACAAGAAGGATGTGGAGCTGTTGGAGCGGGTCTAGAGGAGGGCAACAAAAATGATCAGAAGGCTGGAGCACCTCTCCTATGAAGACAGGCTGAGAGAGCTGAGGTAGTTCAGCTTGGAGAAGAGAAGGCTCTGAGGATACCTTGTTGCAGCCTTTCAGTACTTGAAAGGGGCTTATAAAAAAAGATGGCGAGGGACTCTTTACATGGGCAGATAGTGATAGGACAAGGGGGAACAGTTTTTAACTAAAAGAGGGGAGATTTAGATTGGATGTTAGGAGGAAATTCTTTACTTAGAGAGTGGGGAGGCACTGGAACATCTTGCCCAGGGAAGTTGTGGATGCCCCATTCCTGGAGGTGCTCAAAGCCAGGTTGGATGAGGCCCTGAGTAACCTGATGTAGTGGGTGGCATCCCTGCCCATGGCAAGGGGGTTGGAACCATATGATCTTTAAGGTCCCTTCCAACTCAAGCAATTCTATGATAGGATTCTATGAAAAAGAAGAATTTAAAAAACAAACAAACAACAACAACTGCATCTCATTTTAGAATATTTTCCCTTATAGAGAATTAAAATTTAAAGTTCTCTTCAGAACACTGAATAAATGAGTGATCAGAGAAAGAACTCTATGGTAGGACCTAATTCAAAATATTTTCTTGTAAATGGAGAGTTGTACAAGTCTGTGGGTGCATTAGGTTAGATACCAATTTAACCAGGTTTTAGTAGAATTTGGAAAATAATTTAAAAGCGATAATTTGCAAGCTATAAAATTTACAACTCTTAAACCTCTAGAGAACTTTGAAATGTCACTTTACTCATCAGGAGACAAAGACTTTACGAACTTCAAAAATCAAAATTAATTCTCGTTACCTAATAGTAATATTGCTGGAAGAAAAAAAAAAAAGTATGTTGAAGACTGTTGTTTCTGATATTTAGAGAGTACTGAGTTGTGTTTATTTGTCCTTCCCAGAGATATATTTTGATAAGGTAAAAGTATTTCAACTTTTCATAGAATATGTTCCGTCTAAAAAATAAAAATAAAAAATAAAAAAAATAACACCTCATTTGCAATAAAGGAAACATTTTTATTAGAAAATCTGTTCTCCTGGTGATTATTCTATTCAGTATATGTTGATTGAGTATACCAGCTATTGGGTTGAAATTAGACATAAGAAAAACAACAGTATCTCACCTGTTTTGTTCTCAAGTATATCACCCATATACTGATGCTATGGATGTAAATCCATTTAAGATATACAAACAGCTTTGTGTTTGCAGCACAGAAGGATTAAGTGACTTGGTAACTTCACACAAGATGGCAAAATTATAGAGCTTTGTTTTTCAGCTAAAGTTCTGAAGTTCTCAGCTGAAGTTACAGATGCTCAGCAACTCTCAAAATGAGGTGCTGTTTAGAGGCAGCATTATAGTTAAGACTAGGTAACTAGAGGGCTGAAGAAGAATAGTTCATTGAAATGCGTGCCTTGTTTCAGAAAGGGGTATGAGATCAAATCTGTTTTAAGATTGCTCTTCTACTGGGCATAAGTACATAATTTTATAATTGTCAAGGGATCTTGTCATTTCCAGACTTGTATGAAGAGCATGACTAATTGAAGGCAGCCTAAGGTGTTGTTTACAATTACATACATGAAGATAGATATGTTCTAGTTTAGCTGAATACTTTATTTTTTCTTTGCATTAAGTACATAGAATGTGCTTGTAATTCTTTTCTTTCATAACATGTAGTATAACATACGTGCTGTGATTTAATCAAGTATTTGGATCACTCTAACAGCAACATAAATAATCAGGATCTCTATCTTTTGATTAGGTATTTTTAAGTTTACTTTTCTTCTAAATTCAGTTTTGGAGGGGGGCTGGTTAGTTGCGATAGCATGCAAACCACATAAACTTTTGGTCTAATAACTTAAAAAATTCAGATACAGAAACTTCATCTGTTTAACAATGCTTTCATTAAAAGTACTGCTTGTCCTTTTTTGCTTAACTTGTTTGAAAATACTTTATGTAGGAGTTTTTCAAAATTTTTAAGCATATTAAGATTTCATTTTGATAGGAAACTTGTTGTATAATACTTCCTGGCTACAGAGATTAATGCTACAATGCTTGCTCTACATTAGGTTTACCATGTGATGCTGCTTTAAAAAAATGTCTTTGATGGGTATTAATTGGAAGGAGCATTTTGGTGTTTGGTGTTAGGTGGGAGTTATTCTAAGCAGCTTGCTTACAATGCTTTTTCACAATTTTTCCCTGTGTTATTTGTTTCCCTTTTCATGAATATACTACAGACAGGCTGAAAAGCATTCCAGAAGTTTTCAACACATAAAGCATCCCCATTCAAAGTCACTAATTATACTAAAAAGACTTTACCAGTTCCAGCGTACACTGATGTCATATTAAAGAATATTTGGTATAAGAGAGTATATTTTTAGCATTGAGTTGGCTAGGAACCCTCAAATAATCTTAATTTAAAAATATCCAATCAGTTCCTCCCACTGTGTCATTTAGGAGAAAAAAGCAAACAATGCACTTTCTGGAAGACAGAAGACTTACATATACCTTCCATAGGAAAGGAAAATGTAGGAAAACTTGGTCATTTTTCTGGCACACAAATAAAATCTGTCCATGCATTGATGGAAGAGCATCAGACACCAGTCAGGAGGAGCTATGGAACTAGAGGCAAGACCTTGGCGCTTTTGAACCGGAGTGATTGTACTGAGAGATTGCAGTCCCTAGTTCATCCGAAGAATGATCCCTATTCTGATGTATCACATGCCAAGACATCTAAAACAAGCCCAAGTTTCAGAAAATACTGAGAATGGGAACTCTGAAATGAGTCAGACTGAACCCGAAACATCATTTGCTCCTGTTGTTTTGTCTTTTAGGTGAAATGAAATCCTAATCTATTGGAATTAATGGCAATTATGTTGTTAACATAACATCAAAGAATTTCAGCACAGCTGAAAGAATGAAACTTGAAGGCAGGCACAGTGAACCAATTGCAACAAAACAAGATATAAGAATCAAGAGGCAGCAGTCTAAAGTTTCTTGATCCAGAAAAAGGAGATGTGAGTGACATAAACCAGAATATAGCAAGCAGCATTATAAAGCCAAAGCTTCTGTTTTAAAAATGTGTTGTTCTGTGCTGAAAATATGATTGGTAGCAAGAAGTAGTGAGCAAAACCATGCATACAGAAATTCACAGCTTGGATCCCACTGGGTGTTATTTATTAAATTAGGAGCCATTAATATGTTTCTCTGTCCCCACTTCAGAAGAAAAAATAGTGGCACAGAAACAAAAGAAACTTGATAGATCACACACAGTCCTCACACCAACCTAAATGCAACACATCCTGTTGGTTGTTGTTAATATTTTAAAAAATATTTTTAAAATATTTTAAAAAAGAACAGTTCGTTATTATGATTATTGATGGGAGGAAAAGAAGAATTTGAAGAGAAAATATCCCTTTTTTGGCTCTTGATACTATGAAATACTTATGTGTCTCGTGAACTGCTGACTGCCTTTCATTACAGTTGAAATCACTGCGTGGAGACAGCTGGACTCCACTTAAAGTAGGGATATGGTAAGCAGCCAGAGTATTGTTGTATCATTGTTGTCCCCTCTGTCACTGGCTTTCTGTCCATGACTGATGTTTGTGCAAGATCACCAGATTCCCTAGAAGACTCATGGTCTCCTAAGGACGTTACGCATAAAGCACTGACAACATTTCTTGAGTTTAAATTTTCTTTGATTTATTAATGCTTTTCAGAAGGTGCCTATCTTTCCTTATAATATATATATATATATCTTTCCTTGTCCTTATAAAAGCAATCCTACACAAGACTTACTGTGTGTGTATTTAGGGCTTTACCCTGCAGAGAATAGCCTTCTTTCATGTTGATTCCATGTTATCATAAGATACATTTAAAAATTTGCCAAAATATTAGAGTGAGAAAGAGGAAATTAACTCAATACTTTTTTCTGTGTTCTTACTGACTCGTCACCTTTTAGACTGAAAATAGAACATGACGCAGCTTCTACACATTCACTTTATGGTATACAAAGTTGAACTATGGCAGTACTGACTTTGCCTTTTTCTCTTTATATAAAAGCAACAGAGAATTAATGTTATTATTGAAATGATTCCTGTAGTAAACCTCATGTTATCCATTAAGAACTACAAGGTGATAAATACCTTAAATTAGAAGTGAAGATTAGAAAATTAAATGAAAACAAAACTTTTGCATTGTCCATATAGGCACAATTTATACGTGCAACTTAGCCTTAGAAATACTTCTTGTGAAATGAACCTATTTTGAGCAATTATTATAATCAAAAAGGTCATTTTCCATGCAATGGTGTCATTGTGCAAATACTTTCCCTTCCTGTTTACCAGCACAATAGCTTATTCATTTTTCTGTGCTTTTTATGTCTGTATGATATATTTTTTATAAATATTCATATTTTCTTTGTATTCTGTCATTTATTTTCTTAAATGATAGAAATTACACTGGCATAACATAAATAAAGATACTCCAACCTTTTCCATGCTGCTCAGCCAAATTAAATGAATGCTGACATTTAGTTATCCAACAAGATAGAAAGTATGCCAGTGAGAGTAGATGCTCAGGAGAAACTCGATTTAGACTGTATCATTTTCTTCCTTTTAAAAACCTAAGATAATCTACAGTGAATTCTTCACTTCCAATAATCCAGTTTTTCTAATACAAAGCTTCTCATCTAGTTTAAGTTTATTAGGACATTACAGTAAAATAACATTTACAAATTTAAAATGTACAACTCTGATACATGGTTATTAATAAAGGTAAAATATGTATTAAAACACTTATTACCTATAGAATTTTCATTTTTAATAACTCTACTGGAAAAATATATGTAAAAACCTATTTTAAAAGATGCTAAAATTCTTATATAAAATTGTGTTTCCTCCCCTTATCCTTTTACAAGTCAGGTTGACTTATCCCAGCTTGGAATATTAGGCTAGACGTGAAGGGGTAGGAACATTTTACAGTTAAAGTATGTATGCATCATTATATATGATTATATGGGTGCACATGAATTTCCTCTGGCTCCCATCTCTGCCAAGAAAATGTTCTTCTTGTCAGTCAATTGATCCTAATATCATCCTAGAATACAGAAAACATTTAAACATTTTAAACTACAGAGTTCTTCCCCCACTCCATTCCTTAATTCCTGTAGTATTTGGAAAGATGAAAGTCTTTATTTCTTAACAAAGGAAAAAATTGTTTCCTGAAAGGAGCTGGATGGTCACAGTCAAGACTGAATGAGTAAAATTAAGAGAGGATGTCGAGGGAAGGAGTTTCTGAGGGCCAACAGATGACTAAATGAGAGTCTGATCGTACCATCTCAGTCACCTCTGATTTTTGGCCATTTTTCCTGTCATTGTGGCTGCTGACTATTGCTGGAAAGGAATGAAGGATGATTCTGGCCTTTTTCCATTTAATTCCTCAGCTCACTTCTGAGGCTGCTTGCATCAGGGCTTCTGTCATGATTACACCCAGGGACAGAGGATGTTCAGGTCCCTGAACATTTAAATATTTAAGAAAGCACTCAGGTGACAGTTGTTTTCTCTCACTTCCAAAATTAATTGGATTAGAATAAGCAGTCTAAATTTAAATATGAAAGTTGCATATCGGATTTTCCCCTCACTGGAACTTCTCAGTGGCATGCCCTTTGCCATTGTCCCCATTCTTTTTAGTATTATTTATAGTTTCAGTCGCCAATTTTTGTTGAAACTTTTCTGGATCATTCACGTAGCTCTGATAGCAATCCGACAACATAAAGAGACCTTAAAAACAAGAATTGATATCAGTAGAGAGACACAGCCTGCTTTCTTTACATCTCAGACCATGCTGTTTTAACTGTGGTTTATATGTAGGCCCTTTATGGTTTTATTTTACGTAGGTATTGAACTTTTCTTTTTACCTTTGTCTTGCTCAACTGCTTAATGTTAAAGGCTTTCATTCTGAAATTTTAAGAAATTTCAGGTATTTTCTCTTAAGCTGAGATTCAAACTCAGTGATTTTAGAGGCAATTTTAAGTTTCTAGTATTACAAAGTCTGTCTTGAAGATGTTATACGTCATTCAGTTTCCAAGCAAAACATTTACATCTCATTGCAGCTCGGCAAACTCATCTTGGCTTCTTCTTGCTATGCAGTGTCTAGCATCTGAGGTGTTCTTTCTGTTCACAAAATAGACAGTGGCAGTGGCAATTTATGTTTAGGATTCTCCAAAATCATTTTCTAATATCCCAGAATTCTATTTTGGAGACACTATTTCAAGTAACAGAAAATAAGTTTTGGCCCTACACTTTTGGATCTTGTTCTTGACAGGCTGTTTCTCTCTATTATTTGACCATCCATTGTTTTATAGGAATCTCATGGGAGATGCATAGTTTTTCTTGCAAAGCTAGATTATATCAAAATGAAATCTGATTATCACCTTTGGAAAACAGGGCAAGCNGAGCTAGTAGACAGGGACTGGGAGAAGAATAGCCCCCCTGTAACCCAGGAGAAGTAGTTAGCGACCTGCCGAACCACTTAGATGCTCACAAGTCTATGGGACCAGATGGAATTCATCCTAGGGTAATGAGGGAGCTGATGGAAGAGCTCACCAAGCCACTCTCCATC
>VXAL01000395.1:97357-122115 GCA_013399475.1 Chauna torquata | reverse complement strand
GATTAGTAATCATTTGGAACAGAGGGCTGTTTTTCTTTAGATGTCTAGCTTTTAAACTATTAAATTTGATTCAAATAATTCCATCCTAAATTTAAAACAGAATCTGTTCTTGGAGCAAACCAGTGGTTCTAAATTTGAACTTTCATGTTTTAAAAATTATATTTATAAGACTCATGACTAGTGTCAGTGAATCACTATAAATTCTTGTAAAGTAGGATCCTGAATATGATCAAGTCAGAATTAAAAAAATAATTGTGCCATTCACTTCAATGGACATTCATTTTGGTAGATCAGTGCTGAAACCTGAACCTGTCACTATAGATAACAGCCCTATTAACTGTTCCATGTCTGACTCTTTCAGAGAAAAACTCATCTAGTAACTTTTTTCTACATTTCAAACAGCCTCTTAGTGTTGTCTCTCCCATCTAGCTGCCACATTTCCTAGCCACTCTCTGACAGCTTGACAAAATTATGTATAAATAACAAATACCCAGGTCTTGAAAATGTGGTGGTAGTATAAAATACGTTGTTTTTGCACTCTACTTTTTCTGTGGTATATCTGACTGCATTCTTTATTTTGTAAGGTAAAATAATGTATTTCATTAAGGAGCTGCAGAATTGAAGGCTTAAGAAATATACTAAGTCTTCANTTTAGTTGATAGAATAATCTGCATTTGTAAAGAAAAAATAAACAGTGTGGTATTTAATTCTTTAAAAGAAAAGTTATGATGTACATCAAAGCGTAACACTGACTCACAGTTTTAAAAACAATATCCGCAACTTGCCTGTCCATTGGCGGGTTCACTCATATATCTGTAATGTACAGTCTTGATCTAATAATTGCTAATTATGCAGTTGTTTATCAGCTCATTTGAAACATCATGAAATTCAGTCTAGCTCAGCAAATTGCTGTGCTTAAGGCATTTTTACATTCTAGGAAATTATAATATCCCCAGAAGGCGAAGAATTAATAATAAAAATCCTCTTTTGTAAAAGATTATCATTGCAGAGCAAATGGAGCAGATCTTCCCTATCTTAGTGCATTTAATATTCTCATTTTTTTCTATGAAAGTTTGATGGAAAGACTATGTGGGGATCACTGTTTTATTAACTTGTTAAGAGACAAATTTACTGAACCAGTGCAGCATATTGATTTCATTGTCTGCTATATGTAAAAGTGGCAATAGTAATGGATGACTTTTAGACATTTCCATATGGGAACTAGCTCATTCTTTAGGTGTTTTGTGATCTTGATTTATCTGCCTGGCATTGAGGAGTTAGTGATTAAAATTACAAGGATGTTCTTGTACTTTGAAAAGTTTAGTTTTTCCTACCCTGTGAAATTATTTCTAACTAATACATCCAAACTTATTGAACCCTGGAACTTTGAGAGGAAAGAATTACAGAAGCAAGTCCACAGATTGTATCATTCTGTTGGAAACAGTATTCTTACTGATAGATTTCAAGTTTGATAGTCAATAAATAGAAATTATAACACTAAATGCAGCACATTTTTGATCAGTTATCAAAAATTATTCAAATGATCAAGCATGCAACCATCTCTGGAGTGAAGGAGCTTAATGTATTTCTTGAAATCCATCACATAATACAGATGGCTTGATTTAATTATCTTTGTAGTAATGAACATACAAAGGTAAATATCTTAAATATCTTACCTAAGATACATAATGAGGAGGAGAAAGGCAGATGTCAAAATAAATTGAGTTGCTGTCCTCTAGGTACTTGTCTTGAAGTTTCTCGAATACATAAACATACATTGTCTTCCAAGGGTTTTTTTTGCTGTGTATTTTATTAAAAAAAAAAAAAGTCTTGCTGCTTAATCTATGTGTCCAACACTGTTTTTATCACCATTATTCATTTTGGCATTGCATGATTAGAGTATTGAAGAAAAAAAGACCTCAGAGAGCATGGAGACATCTGTGATCTTTCACTCTACAAAGCGAGTGATCCATGTAGGTAGGGGTTGAAATCAGCAACACAATTCAGAAACTAATTTTGATATGTTTGCCCTTTTATCAGACTTTTGGACAAATAGCAAAGTTTATTTCTCAGTTGGCTATGTTGAGCTCTTAGAAGTCTCAAGCTGATTTCTACTAAGAGTCGTAATGATTTAGGCAAAGTAAACAGCCTTTGTATTAGTAGTATTAAGGCCATGCAGTTAAGTGATTTACAGGAATTAATTATGTATTTTATTTTTGCCAACCCATCGGAAATATCTTCTGGAGATTTTTATCAAGCCTGGCCTTAGAAATTGAAATATTTTACTTAGGTGAGGTAAAAACAATCTTCTTTTCTGTTAGAAGTCTCAGTACAGAGGAAGATGTTTTCTATGATGCATTTTATGCAGAAATGCTTTACTGCACTAGATCACAAAGAATCTGTACCACATCTAGTTGTAGCTTTTATCCTAACTTTCAAAAATATGAATAATTGCTCCAGAAATAGGAATAAATGTATCATTTTCAAGACAGTAAGATTTACTTCTGACAAATTTATATCCATATTTGTTATTTTGGTGTATATCATCAGCAAAGGAATTCTAGATGTAGCAGACTTTTTTGTTCTTATGGATATACAGTGACCTACTTTGTAGATGTGGATAGAACCCCTGGTCTGTAAAAGTTTGTAAAGCGTGTCTGTAAAGTGTGTAAAATATACTTTAAAAGAGTCTTATTGGGGGATGCAATGAAATGGCGTCTTTTACATAAACTTTCAGATACACTAAGGTAGTAACAATTATTCCTCAAGTGATCTCAAAACATAATACAAACTATTTCTATTCCAAAAAAAAAATTGAGTGTGAAATTCAGTTGTTGATTTTATGAAGCATCAAAAACTGCAATTGCTCAGAAACACAAAAATCAGATAAAAAGGTCCTGCCTGAGACCTGAAGAGATGTCTACTTGTCTTTACAGCACTGGCAGCCCTTGCGAAATTCAGTAAAGCTTTGCTCTGTACGCATTGTTGAAACAAAAAGAACTTGCCCAAGGACTTCCACCAACTCAGGGGCAGAGCTGGCAGAGACATTCTTCTCTCTGGGTACTTTATGCTGTGTCCTGGACCATCAGTACATTGTCAGAAATGTGAAATCATTGTTGTGTTTCTTACATCAACATTGATGTAACAGGTAAGGAGAACTAAAGAGGAAGAGGTAGTTCATTTGAGGAATTCTGACAAGATCTTCTGTATGCAAGTGAACCAGAAGCGCTTTATGACACGTTCAGTACTTCAAGACTGAATTACAGTTTTAGTAATCATCAGTTCCCCTTCTTCTCTGTCATTTTTTTGTTTAATATATTGCATGGAAGAGACTTATGGTACAAGTTTTATAAGCTTGCAATAAAAATATAACAACTGTTGTATTAAATTATTTAAGTTGTAAACCATTGTAAAAAGCAGAAAAAGTTATATCGACATGGAGCCAGAAAAATTATTATGATGGAGTATAAAATATATTGTGCTGATTACTACAGAATTTTTGCCCAGTTTAGCATATTGTAAGTCTTCTGTTGGCCTTAAGAATGAAACTGTGAGTAGGTTTTTCTGAAGGATTGTAGCAAGTGGTTTAAGAAAAATCAAGGTAAAATCAGATTTATAATTTACAAACAAATCAGAGCAGAAATGTGACAGCAAACAGAAAATGTCTAAGAGGTCAAAGGAGAGAATAAACTTCCAAATTTCCTCTGAGAGAAAGCTGGAATTCTGGAGGAATAAACGACCAAGTTTTATACTTTAAGCAGTAAATTAAGCAAGTAAATTATGACTTTATTCTTTTGTGCTATTGTTTACAGAAAAGAAAGGTACCAGTAACTTTAGATCTGACTTTATTAGATCTGAAAATGCTGCATTTGCCTAAATTAGTTGCTAGAACTGCAAATAGAAACATTTACAGGAGGACACAAAAGTATTTAGCATGAAGTTCTGGTTATACATAATAAGATCCAGTTAGTTTTCCTTTCTTCTTCCTCTTTGCTCTCGGTAAGTCAAAAATGAAACCTGTTAGATTATTATTCATAATAATAATAAAAAGCCTTTAGCATCTTCCTATTTCACCTTCCTGTCTTACCAGATTCTTTAGGGCTTTAATGATCCTAGGAGTTCTTGTGGCAGGTTGTAGGTTAGTTTGATTTGCCCCACAAGGTGATCTGGCAAAATTTCAGCTAGGCCAAACATGTTTTGTTGTCTTCCTTTCTACCCACATATGCTTACTGAAAAAGAAAAAAAAGAGGTGCCTGATTCTAATGGACCTTTCTGGCAATGGTGTAACTCCTTCAGCTAATGTAATGTAGAAAATACCAGAAAGACCACTACCGTGATGCTATTTCAGGAGAATACCAGCTCTCTGTGAACAGATTTTAGTGGCTTTCTATAGCCTGTCCTTCTCACAACCATGTTCTGCTATGCAGAAGGTATGATGTCCCCTGACAAGGAAAGGCCCACGGCATAAAGTATCAGTGTCGACCAAGGAGAGGGCTGTGTGGGCATCTTTGCTTTACTTTAAAACTGTTGTCTCTTCTTGAACAATTTATTTCCCTCTAGCAGTACAGCAACATTGTTAAAAACAGATCTCATGCCACACATCACATCTTTAAAACCGAAGCAGGCACAAGGATAAATCAAAAGCGTGTTTCCCTGTGCCTTATAGGTTAGCCTTCTTTCCATGGGAAAGATAAAGGTCACCTTTCCATCACTCGCACTTCATGTTTCTTAAGAGTGATTAAAGCATCACATTCATTTTCCTTTTGAGCGCTTTCAATTTCATTAATCCAGTGTCTGTTGGAGCTCACATAGCTTTTGGTGGAGATGTGGCTTATGGCTCCAGAACTAGAAATTCCTTTTGAAGGAGCCAGTGTGCAGACAGAGAAACTATTCAGCACTTCTGATGGGCTTTTCGTCTGTGAGTGCTGGCCCACCTGCTGGAACTAGGACCCCTTGAGCTATAGGCCAGATCTGGGCAGCTTTTTCATTCACTGTGAGACTATGCTGTGTACTTTACCTGTCACCCATGTGCATATAAATCAAAAAATTCACAAGAGTTATATGAGGCAGTGCAAGTTGTATAATTCCGAAAGACCTTCCCTAAAACTGTTTTTAAAAACACATGTTTACACCCATGTATTCTGGTGGTTAAACATTCTTTTTTTTTTTCTTTTTAATATATGTTTGTGTAGTAGTTTCACTGTAGCCTTTTGTGATAAATTGTGGTATAAATTATATAATGTTTATCAAGCATTCATAAGACAGTCAGGTGTATAGCCCCTTGACATATATGATAGACTATTTTGGCATCAAGCGCACAGGTAACCTTCAAATATCCTGTAAACAACCCCAGCAGTTGCTGTTGGTGAAAGAATGGCAGAGGCCTCTGAAAAGTGAAGTTCAACACCAGAGTGGGTGGGACACGTGCAGGCAGCAGTGCTTTACTGGGGTGCAATTTTAGCTTTCAGAGATCCAGAAGCAGTCCCAGCAGAAGGATGATTCAGTTCTTGGCCATTGTTTTATTGCTGTTAGTAAGTGCTCTAGCAGTGGTGCACTCTCAAAAAGAGTGTGGTGGGTCAGAATTTGGGGTCAGTTGTTGGCTTTTCCAAAAATTACATTAACAAATCATGTGTAATTTTGGCACATTTTTCTATGCCTCAGATTCCTACCTGCCATACTTTCCTTTTTAAGGTCTGTACTTTTTTGTGGTGATGCTAAACTCTTTGTGGTAGACCTTTTCTGTTATTTAGTGTTTATTCAGTGCCAGATAAAATGACACATAAGTCTTGCGGAAGGCTTTTATAAATTATGCTGTTAATAACTTCAAGTTAGAGCAGAAATTATTTGCAGCTCACATCACTGTATGGCCAAATTTCAGACCTTTTTCTTTCATTTTGCTGTCGGTTGACACAGCTGAATGACTCTCCCAGTCTCCTGTTCCCAAATCTGTAACAAACTATGAGCTCATATTACACAGGAAGCACTAGCAGTGAGATTTATTTGTCATCTTTGGAGGCCATGAAGAGGAACAAAAGACTTTCATCTCTCTCATTTTCTTCCTTGACTGTAGGGAATAAGAGGTACTGACATCTTGGGTCTCTGCCATATGGGATAAAAATCCAATTAATGTAAATCTGCCAGGTCGAGGGGAGATAGCTCTGTGGCTATGAGGAGCCTGCAAACTGCTGGATGGGCCAAAAGCAACTTCCAGCAGCAGAATTTCCTGGCTGGAACAGCAGCTGGATTTTGTTCCTAATCTAAATATTCCTCTAACCTTCTTTTTAGCTTGCTCCAGCCAATTTCACTTAAGTTGTCAGATGCAGAAGTAATGAATTTTTAGTCATTTCTAGACTCACTGTAGGATTAAATCAGTGACCTCAGGATGAAAGGCAGTGAATGCCATGACCACTCTTTGTTACCTCTTCCAGGCAGTTTTGATTAAACTGTGCTGTGAAGCCAGACCTGGATCAATATGAATGATCTTCATCGACCTAATAATGTATTTAACATGTTCAGTGCACTTTTATCTAGTTTTGTTGTATAAGTTGTTTACATTAGTACAGCAGATTGATTTAAAGTTTCACAGCTCTTTCCAACAGTAAACATCTAGAAATAACCTCATTAGTTTGCACGTGATGCTATATAAAAATATGCGATCTACTGTGCAAGCTCCTCAGCAGGTGTAAATTAGCATCGCTACAATTTACAAGAGTTGAGAATCTGGCCTAGAATCAGACAATGCTTATTCCATCAATGTTATTTTAAATGATCCTGGCATAATTTGACATAAAGCAAGGACCATATTATCTTCCCCGTACCCAATCTAGAGTTGTTTACCACAATCTTTTTTAGAAATGTTTTCTACCATATCTCCCACCAGTAGATGTATGTCAAGTCATTATATAAGCATCTCTTACAATGTCCAATCAGATATTTCTTAAACCCATCAGTGTTTAGAGACTAGTTAGCAGACTTGAATAAACGAACAAATGTGGAAGCTGTACCAAACATATCATTCAGGGATGTCAAAGCACTTAACAAACATTGTTACAACTGAGTCCATGTGTAACCACTGAAGGACATATTTGCTTCAGTATGTCTCATGACAGCTTCTTAAAAAATATACTTAAGTGAATTTAACACTTGTGAAAGGTGCCAGATTGACAGGCCCTGGAGATAAAAGTTCTTGAATTACCAGCAGGCACAGCCGAGCTTCCCACACACACTGCCCCACCAGTGTTTCCAACCTTACCTGGAGGGCATAGCTACCAACTGTCCTACAGCTTGCAAATCTGTGCCATCTAGCGCTCTTGGACTACAGGCCAAGAGTCAGTAGCTGTAATGTGACCTAAAGGTGAAAAAGCAAGTTTCATAATTACCGCACAGGTGCTGTTGCAGTTGATCATTTTCACACCAAATCTTCAATTAATCTGAAAAAAAAAAAAGTGCACATTTTTCTGTTTTTGCCTACAAAAAAAATGTGTGCATGAGCCTCCAGTGAATCCTGCAGTTTTATCTGTCCACATAGGCACATTCAGATTACTGTATAAGCAAACAAGTGCTTACACATACTGTGAAGTGCATTCTTAGATGCCACTTGAAAAATGAGTCCTTACTGTTTTATATGTTTGTAATAATCTGTCTCCACTCATAACTCATCCCTACTTGGTGCTATTATAGCCCACCCTCCCCAGAGATTTTGAACACAGCTGGCATACAAGTTCAATAACCATCCACCCCTTAAAGAGATTGGGTTGTTACAAGGTTGAAAGATAGCACACAGAGAAAACAGGCTTGTGATCTTTGCACTCTGTCATGCACAAGTTCTTCCCTTGGTGATTGTACTCGGAAAGTTCAGTCCTCCATTCTCATTCTCTTTGAAATTATATTTAGACCTCACTGTGAGTACTGGAAGGGTATGTTTAAGTGTTTCTTTATTTAGAGCAGAAGGTTAATGACATTTTAAACAAAAGTGTACATTTATAACCTTGTATACACTGATTCTCAACCTGTATATAGGACATTGCTAAAAACAGAATGCTGGAAAACATAAAGCAATGAGTTTTCATGCTCTGCTATTTTCTAAACTATAGCCAGCAGCTTGAAAGAATTAATATGGAAGCTAAATCTTAATTATTTCTACTGAGAAATAGCCATAACTAATGCACAGAAGAGCTCAGCAACATTTGTTTATCTTTAAAAGAGTCACATTTCTTTCTGTGACTTGCCATTGATGTGCATGATAACATATCTAATTTGATTGGTACTGTGTACTTTGGAAGGTAACTTCTGTTTATCTGGAGAGAGTTAAGTGGCACATAATTATCTTAGGAGTGGCATTTAAGATTGAAATTGCAATTTTTATGACAAATATATTGTTATAAATATCAGTATGAAAATGCATTTGATGATTATGGTTTGCTTACCTCCATAGTATTCGTGGTGCATCTGTCACACTGCACACCTTTAGGAAGAGTTCATACCAGCCTTCAAACTAAGTTGAAGTTTAAGTTTAGAAGCTTGCGAGGAAGTTCAGGAGAGAATGTGTCCTTGGGAGAGGATGGTTTAAGATGGTAGTATTCGTGAACTCAGCTTAAATATCATACCTCATCCAGCTTCAGTTCTTCTCCTTTACAGGCTGTCTGCTGGAAAAGAGAGATGGATCATTTTAGGTCATTTTCTCTAATCCTTCACAGGTTTATTCTCTTTAGTATGTGGTTTCATGTTTTGTCTAGTCTGGTTTCAAATATCCAATGTAGCTGAGTACCCTCCTCTGCAGGTTCTGTGTGAGGTTTTGTTTTGGGCTGGACTTTTTGTCTGCTTGTTTTTGCATAGTAACTTGATGGCATTTTCATTTCATTTATTTTATTACATAGTTTCTAGTTTTAACCATATGATGTTAACCATATAAACTGACCATCAATCTGCTACCTAGTAACTCCAACTACCTTTTTAAGATTTCTGAGCTAGTAGCTGGCCTTTTGCTTACCAGCAGCAGAAAGGCGAAGGATTTTCTGAGTAGAGAGTGGAATGCTAGGGACCTTCTCTTACAGAATGACTGTACTCTGCTCCCAGAAGAATACAAGGGAAATGGAAAGGGAAATAGATGTTTGCCTGTTTTTCCTAAGATGTATAGCATACTTGGGTACCACTGAAAACATTATTTAGAAACACAGGCTTCCTAAAGTTTACCTACTCCATATTGAAGCTCTGAGGATGTGTCTCAGTTCATTAGTTTGAAAACTCTTTACAGATGTGAAGTATTATTTTTAATTTTATTTAGGAAAGGACAGAAAATAGAATTCCATATTAGGGAAGGAGAAGACAGAGATTTGTTCCTGGCTGAGTTAAACAAAAGCCTTCAGAAGAATAGAAAGGGGTTGGTTCATTCCCATCTTCATGTAACTTGAATTACAGGGTTTAGTAAGTGAAAAAGATCATAAGCTAAACCCTGCAGAGGCCAGAAAGCACTAATTAACACCCACAGTGAGTAACTTTTCTGAAATTGGTCTTTAATCAAACTTCGCCTTGAAAACAAAACAAGGTATCGTGGCAGCTTGATAAAAGAGATGCATTGCCAAGGCTGACAGGCCCACAATCAAACCAGCACTAAAAATAACTTTTTTTGTCTACTAATTTTCTTTCAGCTGCTAAAAAATGCATCAGCCACAGTCTAAAAAAAACTTCCATAGTTACTCAGCCAAATGACTCAGCTCAAGAAAAGTAAGGTTCCTGTAAATGTTAACATCCTCCCTGATGATGAGTGAGCCCTCTTTCCTTCCCACACACTCCCATCTAATCAAAGAGGAACAGCAGAGAGGTTGGTGGGACTGGGAAGGGAACTGGCAGCTGCTGGATTCCTCCAGAGCTGGTCATTTGGGGCTGGCTGTCCCTCTCCGCTTTCCGCTGGTGGTGCAGAGTGCAGGCATCGTCACTGACTTACTAGTTTGGACTAGGAAAAGCCAATCACTGACCTTTCTTGAATCCTCCAGTAACAGTAAGGTCTATGACTGCTGCCTCACATACTTGCAACTTTTCCACACTGATTCTGAGAGCAGGAGTTCTCAGTGAGGCATGCAGGGCAACAGCTCATTTCGTCCTCCTCTTCCTCCGCTCAGCTCAGGAAGAGCTGCTCAGTCTCCTGCAGGCACCTATCTAAGCCTACATCAGTTTGCATTCTGGTTTCACCTTTGCCTGTGTAAAGACATGCTGGAACTGTTTTTTTTAAGGTTTGGGATAGATTCCAAAGGAATAAGAAATTCACTGCACAAACAGTACTAGCAGTAAAATATAAAATGGTGGTCTTCCCTTTGTAGCAGATTTTTGTCTGAGATCTCATTTGGTGAATGGTCTGCTGTGTGAAGCGCTACCCTGTTTTGTAAGTATCTGCGCCTACAACTCATGGTATTTTATGACCAAAAAGGCACTGAATCCTATCAGTCTGGGTGCTAATAAACATATCCTTCACAAACAAGGTTGCCATCTGAAATGGTTCTTTGGTACTAGTGACAAGCTGAAAGAGGAGGGCTAATGTTGTATTTAGTGTTTCAAGTCCAGGCTGTATTTTCATCTGTTACATGATTACTTGGAAAAGACGTTTTCATTTTTACAGCTAAAACTAGTTCAGTGAGAGAAGCAAGAAGCCCTTCAGTATAGATGGGTCAAATCCTTGAATTTACATTTTTATGAAAGAATTGTTTGTGAATACAGACTGTGCAGAACTGAGTGGCTGTTTTGGCATCTGACCAGGCATGTATTTGTAGAGACCTGAGTTCCAAATGCAGTCCTGCAACTGCGTCTGCAATTTCACTTTTTTCTTTTGGGGTATGTATACTTTAGAAATACACCTGAAACAGTGCATTTGTTTTTCTTAAATGTCCAAATTATGCCAGTTGCTTTTTTTTTTTAAACAAATGCTATTGTGCATTTACCATGCAACGCAAAAGCTCATTCATCAAATGTTGATTTTGAAGGAAGAAAGAGAAGTCTAGACACAGCATAAGAAAACTTCACAACATAAATTGGATTTTGAAAGTTTTGTAGAAGAGAACACATTCTTTTAGCTTGCTTATCATAGTTTCAAAGACTGGCTCAGGTAATCACTGGTTGAAATTAGTTTCACAGCCTTACTCAAATTCAGACTGTTCATTTGTGTTGTATATCATGGCAACAGACTTCCCCTGCAATTCAAAGCATCTGTTTAACTCTTATTCAGAAAAATATCCCAGGCCAGAATGATTAAAGTGCATCATCAGTATTGCATGAAGGAGCTTATATTGTCTATAGAGCTGCTCCTAAGCTAGTCTGCCAAAAGGTGCTACAGAACTCCCCTATTTAACAGTGCTTAACAAAACTCAATTACATCCTGATTATGATTACGAGTATGGAAATCATCATTATCCTGATATTATAAATAAGTAGGCAAAGACAGACTGTAACTGACTTGAAACCAGAAGGACCAAGGGAAATTAGTGTAATAGCCAGGATAAATAATCAGGAGTGGTTGGCTTCCAAAGCAAGATCCACTTCCATCCTCCTAAGTTTAATTATTGTTAATTTCCATTTTTTTGTTCATATGAATGTTTCCCACCTGGAAAAAAACAAAAACAAAACAAAACAAACAACAACAACAAAAAAAACCTCAAGACTTCAAATTTTGTAATTTTGGAAGACATTTAAACAACAACAGAGTTACATATCTCATATACATACAAAGGCCAGTTTTCCCTGGAACTGATAGGGTCTTAGTACTTTTAAGCTTAGTTGTCAAAATGGAAACAATTATATAGAAGATGTTGCCTCAGTTTTTGCTGTTGGCAGAGCAATTTTGAAAATGTAGTCCATTAATAGGGAACTGACCAACATGACCAACATGAAATAATGTCATCAAGAATAGTAAAGAAAACCATAAGATACCATATGAAAAAACAGGTATTGGAATATGCACAATGTCTACATTATTTTCAATTTAAATCATCACAGTTGCAACAAAAAATCAGCACAAAATCAGATTCTGTAAAGCAATTCACTTTTATATTCCAACAGTGAATTTTGTTGACTGGACTAGATCTTAGTTTGGACAAGGAAAATCAAGCAAGCCAATTGCACTGGTTTTGTTTTAAAATCTTATATCCAACTACATCATTTTACATTATTTTAAGTAAAAGTGTGGGAAAAATCCTGAACTGATTTCTGTGGCACATAAGCCTCATAAACAGCAGTAAAAACAGATATTTTTTTTAAAGCAAATTTTCTTCACTTGCTGTTGTTTTAAACCAGAGAGACAGTCAGCTGGATGTTTAAGAAAGGGAAGGGGGTCTCTAGTTCCTCATGTTTCACTTTTTCATTGCTCTGCCTGATCATTTACGGCAGAAGCTTGTTCCAGACAGCTTGAATTAAACTATGCTGTGAAACTGTATATAGATCAATGGAAATGATCCATAACAAGAGGCTAATCATGTATTTAACAGCATTCAGTCGAGTTCAATCACCTTCTTCCATTTCTGTGGCTTTACACTTGTGTGGCAAAGCCTTGGATGTGTATATGTATTTTTTAATCCATCTCATTAGTGACCATATGCTTTGGCTTCAAGGGAGACAAGAAATGTCTGCAATCTGCCAGGGATTTAGGGACATCAATAATTTGTGAATAGTCATGTTGATACTGGTCGAAGGGTTAAGTGTTTTGCACACCAGGGGCACATCTTTTGGGACTGGAACTCACAGTCAACTGTTAGGAACCTGATCCCCTGTGACGCATCTTTTCAAAGTACATGCTGCATGTCAGATCTGTGCAGCTGAAGCAACGGAGCTTTATTAGCTCAGGGATTTAAAAACCTGCTCTAAGTGATGTAACAGTATCTTTTGACTAAAAAGTGAGGAAAGATAGTAGTTATAATATGAAAGTGATTTTTTACGTACTGGGCTAAATGTGATCTTCCTTTTTGTTACCATTTTCCTTTTCAATATGAGCTATCAGATTACTCCTCACCTGCAAATACCCAGTGAAACAAGAGTATGTCAGCAATAACAGGGACCTGGTTCTGGAAACATGTAAGTGGATTCTGTGGCCTCACCTCATACTGGCCCAAATCATACAATGATAGCATAGTTGTAAAAACAGTCTTCCTAATCATTCGGAGTGACCCTGCAGAGGCTCCCAGGACATTGTTTTATCTACTTATTCTGAAAAGCACCTTCAAAAACAATAGCTTATGATGTTATATGCCAAGTTATATGGAAGTGTTGCTAAGTCAGTGTGAGATTATCAAGCTGTTGATCTCAGTATGCTATCCTTACAGGGGAACGGCTGAAACAGGTAATAATATCAGAATTTTTGGTGAGAGAGGGAAAGAGTATGAATTATTTTTGTTCATTTTAGGTTTTGGTTGTGTTCATGTCCCTCAGCTGTGCCTAGGTCAATAGAAAAATGCAAAGTGGTGCAGAAAGAAACTCAGCATGGAACCTGTGCCATTAACTTCTGCTGTTCAGTTGTGAGTAGGGGGCATCCATCTCACAGACAAAGCTCACCTGCTTTAGGAAAACTTCATGTAGTAATAATAATGAATGCTGTCACAGAGAATGAAGACATGCACAATAAACACCACATGTTTGCTGCTTGCTAATCAGCTGCCTTTGTTTTGTACTTTAATAAACATTCTGTACCAGGGCAGATTAAGTAACTTTAAGGCAGGTGTCAGTCATATATAGCTCCTGTTAAAGCTCCAGTAAGCACACTCACTGTAACCCTCTGTCCTTTACATATCTTCACTGTTAAGATCAACTTTTACAGTTTTTGCATGCAACTAAGGAAACATTTCCATAAGTCACATAAAGTAAAGAAATTTTTTAAATCTGAGGTGTATTTGAACAAAGAGTTGCACGCGTCAGATAATACTCATACTGTTGACTGAGGTTCTCATGTATCTAAAAGCATAATTTGCAGGAGTGAAAAAGTAAAGATTGTGTCACATCATTAAAAACATAAAATCAGCATTGGAAGACTTATTTATATATATTATTTATAGCGGGCCAAATTTTTCACTGTCAGCTATCATTACATAGCCTGACACAGATTTATTAACTGTGCATTGTCTTTTGTCTACAATTTTACTTTTTTGGAAGACCCCATCTCCTCTCTTCAGGGGAAATTTGCATGAGTGGACTTTTATTTACAATTTTCAAATGTATAAAGATGTACATCTAAGGCATAATGTTTTCATATCAAACTATTTGTTTAGTAAGTATAATAAAACATTTAGAGGCATATATCCCAGATTTTCATCGACATTTCTGTTATACATGTGGGCTTTGCTGCGGCAGTTTGCACTTGCAATAGACAAGCTGGAAAAGTGTCTCTTCCTGACTGTTAAGCAAGTCCACTAGATCATGTTCAAATGTAAATATTTATGGCTATTTTGGCTGCCTCGAAAAGCAAAAGAATGGAGTTAAATTTCTAGATAGCCTCACTTTCAAATTCTCCCTTTGAAAGTAATACCTGGTTTTGTTATGGCAGCTTTTAGCACAGTTTCATAGCTTTTAAGCCTTTAAAAAGTTAAAGACTGAAATAACATTTTCACAATATTAATTGAAGAAGAAGAGGAAATGCAATTTTAATACAGTGGAATTGGTGATTTCGGAGGTGAATTTCCTTTACCCACTTCCATTTAATACCTTCTGAGCCAGCATAGCTATAAAGTTTACTGAAATCTAAGTTTAGAATGAGAATATTAGATGATGCCTAATTAGCAAGTCACTGCTGAATATCTGAGATACATGTGACTGAGTCACTTTCTACACAGAACATGAATTCCTTTGGCCTTTGAGGTGACTGTTGATCTTTGGCTCACCCCATCTGTTTTCATCTCTAACGTCAATGATGTTACTACAAAAAAGCCGGTAGAATTTCAGAAGGCTGGTACTGTCTTTGCAATATTTCACAGGTACTGTTGCCATTATTACATTAATTTATTATACTGCTGCCAGGTAACAAGAGAGAACAGTTTTGGCTTCAGTGAATACAATGGCAAAATTCCCGTTTTATCCTATATGAGGTAACACTTTGACTGAACTGCCTATTCACAGTTTCACAGGCAGTGACACCAAAAGAAAAAAAAAAGCTTTGACAGTCTTCAAGTTCTGCCCTCTTTACACCCTCTCTAGCCAAGAATGCTTAGTGTTGTGAAGAATTGCTGTAATCACAGAAGCTGCAGAGAGAAATAACTTAACAAAACCAAAAATCATGCAGGCCATACCTTACCATTAGGTAACTGTCTTTTGCAGTGTCGTTTGAAAGGTTTTCTGTAGTCTTCTCTAAAGGCTCTGTGTGGCTGGATTACTAGCATGTCCATCGAGGCTGCAGCATGACCAGAAATATCTTAATGCTGAGTTTTAGTTTTCCATTCTTTAGTTTTCTTCCATTATTCTCCTAATTAGATCATCTCCATTATCAATTCTGTTCCCCTAATAGACTTGGAATCTACAGATTTCTGTGACAGAACGGTCCCATCCGAGCTCTTTGTAGCTGGATTCTGTATTTTTAGTAGTTTGAATTTCTCTGTAGTTCTAGAGCTGCAGTCACGTATGTTGCCACCCCTGGACTTCTTTCACTGTATCATCAACCTGGCATGCTTCCATCGATTTCAAACAGAATTCATGCTCATGATGTTTTTACAAATGGCCCATTTTAACTTTCAGTAGCTTGATGCACCAGAGTGGGACTTGAGAGCGGAAATTCACCTATAGACAACTATGCACTCATCATCCAAATAGCAGAAATTATAAAGAACTGAATTTCAACTGGCCTTTAGTTATTTTTACTGCCTATACTTAGTTTCAGCTTACTGTATGTGTCATCAACAGACCACTCACTCAAAGCTGGTCAACATGCTTTAACTGTTTTGCTGAATTACGGCCTTAGGTAATGTGTAAAGTTGATTTCAAATTAGTTGACTAGGAGGTGGAAGATGGTTTTTATTCCTTCTGTATAAATTGAAAACTCAGAATTGCATTGCACTTTTGTTAATTGCTATTCCATTATAGTTTTCAAAAACATATTAGAAATCATTTTTAAGAGATGACACACAATAGAAAATAAGACAAAGAGAATTCATGAATTGTTTTGTTTCTACTTTAGGACTGCAAGAAAACCTTGAAAAATACTTGGGCAAGAAGACCCCAGCTCTGATTTTAGTACCTGTGGTGGATTTACCTGACAAGGAAGTTATTCATACAACATGCTGGCTAAGCTAGCAATTGAAAAGAGATGAGCTGATATCAAAACGCACATTCATCCAGGAAAGAATAAAGAAAAGAGTCAAACATAACTATGTTGGATACTTTCATTAAGCAATATTGTTTCAGTTAAGCAAAGTCATATTTAGCTTGTTAATGATGCCTCATGATATGTGACAGAGTCAGCTTTGTATGAACAATAAAGGTTTCTTTTCAAAATATTGTACTTTTTTCTGACTTATTTTTAGATGCATTCTGGTAATTAGCAGGTGGCTCTTGGGAAATGACAGGTGCTCTGATCACATCAGTTCTTTTGTTTGATATATTTAGGCCTGGTTACAATAAACTAATTATAACTTCAGATCTTTTGGATGGAGGTAAATCAGAACCTTAGCTCCAATGCTGTTCTGAAGACTTTGTTTCCTTTCAATTTTATGTTGAATTTACTGACTTCAGGCCAACTCACAAAGACATTATTTGTGGCCAGATTTTAAGCCTTTTTGGCACTGGGGGAGTATTATTCACAGGGGCATTCAGGATGCATGTTTTATCAAAGTGAATGATGGAGGTGATGGTTAGACTGTTGGATTTGCCATCCTGCTTTCTGAGGTGATAGTGAGTATCCTCATGCTTTACATCTGGTAGACAGCTCTTAATAAAGAGCTACCAATATTCCCCAGCGCTTCAATCTTCTCTGGAAAATCAACAGGAGTTTTACCACTGCTTTCATTAAAGCAGGTTCAGACACATAGGTGAAGCTCCTATTGATTTCATTGCAACTGATATTTTACTCATGATATAGGATCAGTATAGGAGAGAAAGCCTTTTGGACTTAGCTTGAGGCAGTAAGACACTGTAGAGAAATCTTATTTTCAGGCAAAGGCTATAAAATTAAACTTTCAAGAAAGAAACTTTTGCCTGTGTTCTACATCTGTATATTCCCATTGCTTCTTTTGCAGTGTGTGAGCACTGGAGCTACATGACCAGTACTACAGTTGCCCTTCTTTTATGCCAGCATATATCTGAGATAACTCCACATAAGTAAACTGAACAGCAGCAGGTTTACATTGGGGTGCCTGAGATGTGAGTGTAGCACTACAGCTTCATTTTCTTCCCCACTACCAGATAGGCACTGGGCTGCTGATACAAAACCAGTGACTAAAGATAAGAGGATCTTCCTCTGTTAGGTGCTTATGCTTATGTTAGGTATTATGCTGATTATTACCTGAAAATAGATTGTTAAATGCCATTTTTCCTTACCTTTACATCAAGAAGTATAGCAGAACTGCTATCCTCTTTAGTAAGAATTTTTTTTTTTTGCCACAGTTATTCAAATATTTTTAGAAGGGAGAAGGCAAAAAGCTTTTTATATACCAGTGTATAAATATATGGATGCATTAAATTAGATTTCAGAACAAGAAAGGGAAGAATCTGTTAACAATACATTAGTTTATTAGCATTCAGCATCATTTTTAGGTTAGACTTAAGCATATTTGATCCTTATTCTTTCCCTCAATCAGAAAAGAACTTAATACCTGGATGTGCCTGTTTTATTTGAATTCTACTCTTTTAGAAGGCTAAATCGTTTTCTTAGTTCTCCCTGGAAATATCAGTATTTTATTTCTTTCAGTGCAGAGTGTCCACAGCCCAGAGACACAAGCTGGACTGAAATGGGAGGAGACAGTACTTGCAAAGAGATGAGGACAAAGCTCAGTTTTTCATAGGCACACATGGAAGCCAAATAGATGGTATGAGTTTGACTATGTCTCCTGTAATAGTCACATTTTCATAGTTTAGAAAAGATACCGAAACATGTTGATCTTAGCTTTTGTACTATATTGCATATGGTAAGGTGGCAGAATATTTGCTCTTAAAGAAACTAGCTTTTCCTGTAAGTTTTCCTAAAAGACGCATGACTCAGACTAGCCTTTTTTTTCCTAGCATTGAGAAATGGTAGCAGAACGCATTGGTTTGTAAAACAGTGTGATAACAATTTTGTCTCAAGATTTTTTATTTTTATTTTTACTTTTTAAGACTAGAAACTTCAGTGGGTTTAACGGGTTTACTTTGTGAATAGCTAAAAAAGAACAGTTTGCTGAATTTTCTCCTTGAAAGGCTTCATACAGCTTCTAAGTGGTGTGAGTAACTAAGACTATAAGCTGGTCTGCTGAGTTTTAAGTATGAACAAGGCAATTTGTTCAACATTGATATGCAAGGTAAAGTGCTGCTCCATATAGGGACCTAAGGCTTTTACAATAGAAAGAAATGTCTCAACTCCAGTTTATCTGCCTTATGCTGCAGATGCATCATAATTACAGGGTCCTACCGTGAATAAGTTTTTTCACAGAGCTTTTTCAGCTTCTTTGTAATAAAAGTGCTAGCTGAAGATGGAGGGATGCGAAATGGGCACACACACACATACACACACATACGTGTGTTTTAGTGAGAAGAGGGGTAGACAGCTAATTCTTAAAATTTATAGATACAGTTGTTTGGTTTTTGTTTGTTTTGGTTTGTTTTAGTTTTGGTTTTGTTTGCTTTGGTCTGTTTTTTTTTGTTTGTTTGCAGGACTAGCTTTGCTGAATGCTTACCCCAGCAGGTTTTAATCTTGAGCCTATAAATTCACATACTGTTCTATGACACTGGTTTTGAGGATTAGATATATACACAAAATTCTGTTTCTCTCATTTTTGCTTAGCCTGCAGGAAAATGTGTTGTGTGTATTATGACACAAAAAGTTTACTGATCTCAGTTCCAGCACTCAGAACACAGAAAAGCTATGTAATAGCTGGGAAAATGTCTTTCAAAATGAAACCCAGGATTTTAATTTTTCCTTTCTCTGCTGTAACAAGTCTTAGAATATGGCATTCACATCTTTTTTTTTTTTTCTCAAAAAGAAATCTATGCCTTGTTATAGATCTCTATGTCAGTGAAATTCTGTCTCCTGCCTCTTTTAAAAATCTCTGTATATCAATTTCTTTAATTGGTTGAAAGCATGCTAAAGTGAACTGACCAAATGGGACTGCAAGACCAAAACTGATTTAATAACTTTGTGTTTTACTCATTTCAAATCCCAGTGATGGCTACAGTACCAGTGAGCCTTTACAATGCACATGGCTAAGTTGCTATAAAGCCACCAGAGCTCATCTTCCTAAATAGATTTTAAAATGACATTGAGATATTTTAAGAAGAGATTATTTAATTTTTTTCTCTGCAAGTTTTACAGTTAGATGACTCAGGAGCTGATTCGTTACACCAGATAGCATTGGTGCATCTTTCCTCTTAGCTCTAAGAAGTCCAACAGGCAATGGAAGCAGGATGTCTCCTGAGTATTGAAGATGTGATCTGAAGCAGCTACTCTCCTTCAAGGACGTTCTGCTCAATCCATTATCTCCTGTCTACGTGCAGTAGTCTAGTCTCTCAAAATACAGTGATTGAATAAAACTTTTATTTCAAATAAATGAATGCATTGATTTAATAAAAGGTATACTGCACAGTATAATAGTTCTCTAAATGAATGCTGAAATCCTAAAATATAGGCACTTTTCATGTGTCCCAGATAAAGCATTGTTACTTCTTTCTGAATACCTTTGCTGAAGCAAACCTAGTTTATTCTGTGCATTAAAGTAAAACTATCCTGAGCTCTCTGAGTACTGACACATTATTTAAGTAACTTTCTTTTACTATTATAAATGTCTGGCATTGGGAATGTGTATTAAGAATACTTGACAATTTACTAATTTATGATCTCTTTAGTTGTATTTTAATATTTTTGGCAAGCCAGCCTGTGTTGATGTATTAGCCAAACATTCAGAATACAGACTTGAGATCTTGAAAGATTCTTTTTTTCAACTTTCATCTGAACGCTGAATATTTTTGACATATTTTAAATTTTAATTTTAAAAAACAGACTGGGTACCTGTGAACTGAACCCGTATGTTACATGCAAGTGCCCTTTTACCGATGACTCACTGCTCACAATTTCTTGGCTTTGACTTTTGTTGGATTAATTCATGGCTAGGTTTTGCCTTTGGTTTCCTGCCCTTCTTATTTTTTAGAGCACTGTCTGCTTTTTCCTTATATTCCCAAATAGTCAGGTTGTTCTGAGGATCTTCTCAAAGACTATGTCACTGGCAGCAGTTTCCTTGTCATTGCCTTCACTCTCTATTTCATTTGAAATGTTTGAAAACCATTTCTTGGATATGTCTGCTCATCCTGCATTTCCTATTATGTTGCTATTTTGTGATTGTATCTTTAATCCTAAATCATTTTGAAATAGTTTGCATAATTTAATCCCTTTGACAAGACTTACTGTCCACAGTAAAAACAGGTTGTGCTCAGTAATGTGGTCATATTTCACTTTTGCTTTTCCCAGCTTTCAACAATTCCAGCTCTTCTCTAAATTATGCAGATCTCCAGTTCGGTAGAAAAAAAAAATTCAGAACAACAACAACAAAAAAGCTGAACTAAATGCCCTGAACAAATTGACAGCTGCTCTGATTTAGTAACCTGTTATGGGACTCCAGAGTCAGGAGACGTAGGTTAAGGTCATGCCACCCCTTTTACTGGTTAAGTTTAATCACACCCATTACTTTCTTGTGCCTCTGTTGCCATATTTGTATCTTTGAAATAATGTTTTCTCACCCTTGTAAAGGTGTTGGCAAAGAGATGCTATGTTGTAGTCATACGACCTGCAATAACAAAAAGTTTAGACTGAGTGAGCAGCACACAAGAGTGTGAAAATAATGTTGTAGTGGGAGCCATAATGAATGTGATCACAGATACCGATTTGCATGAGCACAATCTGGAAAGCTTTTCTCCTAGCACACTGCCTGCAGCACTCTCAGATCACAGGAGAAGTCTATAATACATCTAGTAATAACAATACAGTTTACAGCATGATTCCTCCAGAAAATGCTGAAGTGCTGTACAAGTCCACTCCTAAAATTTGCTTGGGCCATCACCAGGGCAGCCACACACACACTGCAGGCCTTCTCTCAGCGTCATCCGGGTAGACACGCCTGTGATTATGCTGCTCAGAGAGCAGCTCCTCTGCTCTCTGCAGTCCCCTGAGCACAGATATTTGCTTTGGCAGAAGCACAGTTACCACAGAGAGATTTCAACCTCAAAGTCACACCATCACGCAGCTAGCCCTGTTGCTTTCTGTTACTCATGAGAAGATTTGTTCCACTTAAGATTTTGCCAAGATGGAAGGGAAAAAAAACTCTTTGGGGCTCTGTCAGGCAGGAGTCTTAATTCTCCTTCTGCAAGTCCTGTTATGGACAGCTGCTGACAGTTCTCAATAATCATAGCTTCCTTGGTACATCATATTACTGCCATATCCCCACTTTACAAGAAAGACATCGTTTCTCTGAGATAGAAGTCGTGATGTTGCATTAGAGGTACAAGCTCATGCAAGTATGGCTTCAGCTGCTCCGAGTCCCATGTTGGTAGCTGCCTTGACATTAGTTTATTTTGTTGCTTATAGAAGAATATTGGTCCAGAAGGAAGAAATATATTTCTCAGATGTAAGAGTTCTCTCGTTGCAACAAAGTTCAGCCCTACTCCCACGCAGATCCACTCACTCTGCAGTAAGACCCAGATACATGCAAATGCAGAGCCTTTTGTAACTGAACCAAATTCACACAGCGCCAGAGCTGGATCTGTTAAGGTTCAAAGCAGGAGGTGTTAAACGATACGAAATAATAGAAAGGAAACGCAGACAAGAAGTCAGTGCCAAAGGAATGGTGTTACTAGGAACCAGTAGGGAAGCCAAGCTAAAAGGCAAACAAAAGGTCTAGGGACCTAAGGGGATTATTCCGTATTTATAGGATGTCTTTGAAGATACGGACCCTGGACTGCCTTCTCATTATTACTAGGTGTAACTATAAAAGATTAACATTTGACCAATGAAGAGGAATAAACAGAGCTTCCAGGAAAGAGATCTAGAAATGCATTTTTAAGTGTAGCTCTAATTCTTTCAACAAGGTATAGCACGGTAAACGCTCTGACTGCTCTAACAGTGCTTTGGTCTGGCTTCTGAATGTCAGGATGCCCGAAATGGGGGAATATGCAAGAGGACCCACCACTGGTGTGCCATGGTGCTGCCAGGGGACATTTCTCCCAGGCACTGCCCCAGTGCATACACGGAAAGTGGCTTCACTTGAGACCTGGAGCCCGTGAATGTGCCTCTCATTTGTACTCCTCCTTCATCAAGGCATTGCAGTGCACCAAGATTTTGATTCAGGATTTGCCTTTCATTGTTACAGATCTTGTTTAAAACTGTTTAAATACTGAAAATCAGAATATCTCATATTGCTACTCAGATTAGGCAAGCCAAATGTGACTGTCTTTATGCTACAATCCCCAGCGCAGACAAAAACCTTTCTCAGGTTGAGATCCTGCCACTCACGTAATTATTTAGAAAAAGACAGCTCCACTACTTCACTCCAGTACTTCACAAGAGGAATGGAAACATTAGGAAAAGTTTCTTCTTTGATGTAGAATATGCTGCCACTTTTTTGTTATTAAAATAGGAGCTAACTTTAAATAAATAAAATTTTGCCTGGAGGCTTCTGAAAACTAATGTTGTGTTTTGACAGTGTCATTTTTCTGATTCCTGAAAGCATTATGTGAGTTAGCTTAGGACTTCATCATGATTTTTCTTCTGTGCTACATACAGTGAATTATTTTTTCAGCTCTGGATTTTATTTGATTTTTTTTCTCTCACACACACTCATAGCCACATCACTGCGCAACTTTCTTATTTGACAGGTGCTCCCCAAAGCTGTTTTTTCCCCCTTTTAGAGGACAGGCAGATCAACCCCCTGCAGAGGAAGTGAGAGAGAGAGTGCAGTGGAGTGGAGACAGCTACCTCTATTTTTCATTGGGAAAAAACGGATGAAAAGCAGTCAGCTTTGAAAGTCTTTGAAAAGGAGAATAAACTGGAAATGAAGAAAGGTCACACATAAACCACACAAGAGGACAGAGTTTTGTTTAAAAAAAAAAAACCTTATCATCAATGTGCAGTTTGTATGTAATGCCTCTTTAATTGGGCTTGTAGGTTTTATATCCTCTGAATTCATGCTTTGCTATTAAGAATATTAACGTAAGAATGATATAGGACTTTCAGAAGAAGCAGATAGTGTTCAAATAACAGCTGATTTGAGACCCCAGTCTTTGATGATAATTTATGGCCCTCTTTAAAAAAAGTAGATTCTTTTAGGTTTATGCTCAACTAAAAAACTCAATGTGTGCTTAGTGAGAGAAAAAAGATTGCTAACAGCGCAACGTGTCTTACAGCATAAAGCGTGATCCTAAAATTGCACCTTGCTGAGCATTCTTAATGTGCTGTGAGCAATTTCATACACTGCATTTCAAACCCTGAGTGCACGCTCTAATATGCACATATATGAGGGGTGGCCAAACTTTTTTTGATCACAAAGTGATTTCAAGACACAAAAAAAGCTGGCCAAAGGCTTTCAACTCCACCTTACAACAACTATCAATGTTTCAAATTTATATTTGTTTCCTATTTGAATGAAAATAAAAGAGTTTAATTTTTTTTATTTTTGTTGTTCTTTTTTGTGGTTGTGTGCGTTTTTTGTGTTGCTTATGTGTGTTAGTTTGGGGGTTTTATTGTTTGTCTTTTTTTTTTTTTTTCAAAAAGGAACCACATCAAAGTGTTTATTTCCTCACTGAAAAGGTCACATTTTCTGTTCAGATCCTCTTATTTTCAGAAATTACCAGAAAGCCTCTTACCATGCAAACCTTTCTGTTGCAGACCTTGTTGCAATTTACATCTCTTAAAATGGCCAGAAAGCCAAATTCTATTTAAAAGATTTTTTTTCTATGATTCTTTCAGATACCTTGTTTCAAGTAAAAAAAGAACCTTATCTCTGTAGTGTAAATAGAGTTAAATGATGTGAGCTCAGACCTGAGGGACAAGACCTATTCCAGTGCTGACACTGAACTTTGCAATGGTTGTGAGTTATGTATTTACAACCTCTTCCTCCTGTAAAATGATTAATGGGATTGTTGTGAAGATTCTCTTGTAAGCAGTGGTAGGTGTACGGTGAGGTATGCTGCAAGCATTGTATGCTATTGGAAAGGAGAACGTGCCTATTGCTCGTTAGGCACTTAGTTGATAAGGTAGATAATTTTGAGTCCTGAGTCAGTTGGGAGGGACAGAGAGTTCTTCAAATACAACATCGGTAGAGTTTTTCACTTTCTTTCTGGTCTGCTTAGAGGACTTCAGTGTGGAATGGGGATGCTCTTGCAAGCACAGGTTGACGCAGAAGCCTGGAGCATAGCAAAGGCTGGTGTCTGCCCTACAGCAGCAGGGTAGCTGTACAAACTCCACGTCTGGACTTGTTTGTCCCTGCGCTACACAGCAGTATGTAGCATATGCGTACTGTTTGACTTCTGGGGCACATTTTCACCGTTTTCTCTGTACCTTCAAAACTAGAAAACTCTGTTTTTAATCTTAGTGGGATTTTCAAATAATTGCATTTTTACAAATGTTG
>VXAL01000395.1:67818-95689 GCA_013399475.1 Chauna torquata | reverse complement strand
GCCACGAAACCGCAGCGCCGGAGGCCGCCGCCAGGCCCAGGCGCGGGCCGCGCGCGGCGTGGAAGGCGCTGCGCGAACGCGGGGTCCCCTGGGGAGGGGAGGCCGAAGGCCTTGCAGCTTGCTGTCCCGCGGGGCGTCGTGCCGAGAGGGGCACGGGATTCGTCCCTGACGCACGCTGGGAGCGGGGTGGGGTGCACGGCAGCAAGCAAACGCAGAACCTTGCTGTACGTTTCGTCTGTGTTGCAGGCTTTTCGTGGTTGTTAATTCAGTGTTACTGATAGCATCTTTGTGATTCATGTTACCTTTTCAGTCCTAGAACTATACATACAAGAATTATATCCATAGCATATCGAGAGAGGTCTGAGTATAATTTATCAACTAAGAAGGCAGGAGAAAAAGGTTGTAGCATTGCCCAAAGAAGAGCTAAAATGTATTAAGAGAGAAGAAGTCTGCTTTGTCTTATACTTTCTTAAACCCTTCTGTTGGTTGCTTTCTCGTGCCACAGTTTCTTCCATATGCTCCCTACACCCACCAACACACCCACCTACACACGCTCACAATTTACCAACATACTTTATGTCTTCGCTGAATTAAAATCCACACCATCATTCAAATAAAATAAAATAAACAGCTGTTTTCTTTCCACAAAACTAGTGTTTTCTGACTTGGCACTTGTGAAGCATTTGAAAGAAACAGGCTGCCGGGCATGCTTTTATACCAGCACGTTGTAACACTGCACAGAAGGCCCAAGGTTGGATTTTAGACGCATACTGGTGCACTGAGGACCACTGGGATTTGCAGTGGGATACTTCCCAGGAGGTATGCCCAATTTAGAGGGATTTAGAAGGTATGCAAACAACGGCACGTTGTCCTGGTGGTCGCTGAGATGCCAGAGCAGGCGTCTGTTGAATCTCCAGGCCTGAATGAGTAGTTGAAGTAGCCCTAGCAGGGCACAGCAGAATCTCATCGCATTTATTTTGAGACCTCCCTTCCTCCTGGAGAAGTACAGCCACGAGAAGTGCAGGCACCAGAGACTGTGCCAAGCATTTGCCCTGCCCTGTACTATCTCGCACGTCAGCTCCCAGATTCAGCCTGAATTCCCAGCTGAAATTTGACAGTGCCCAGCACACAAACAAATGGTAAGAAGACGGGGCCCAGAAGGAGTCTGCAGCAGATTATATTACTGCGAATCCTGTGTTGCTGTCCTCTTCCGCAGTTTATCAGCTGTGGGCCATTGCACCTCACTGTGAAGATCAAAACGGTTGAAAACATGACAAGCACCTTGTTACCAGCTCAATATGAGTATCTCTCCTTGCTGGTCCATGTCATTCTGGCTGAGCCTTGCAACACACAGCCACCACAGCTGCGGCAGGAAACGTTCTCCCAAAATGTGCTGGTCACAGACGAGGGAGCAAGGATGCTGCACAGCACAGGTAGAGAGCAGACAAGAAGAGTAACTAGCTCACAGGTGCCTTGTCAGCTAGTAAAATCCAAAGACCTAAATGACACGTGGCTTCTTTATAGAGCACATTGTGAGACACAGATCACATGAATATGTCTTTAAATCAGCCATGTCAAGTTCCCAGGACACTGAGAAGGTCCATACTGCATCTGCTGGCAGGAGCTACTGAGGGAGGGACTCACGTCCCTGACGCTCAGCTCAAATGCTGCTCAGAATTCATAGTCATGCAGCCTCTCCTCATGTCAAACACCTAAGCCAGGTTGGACCTTGCACAAAACCCAGCCAGGAGAGAGAGAAACAGTGCTCTGCTCTCTTGCTGTGCAATAAAATTCATACAGATATGGGACAACCGTACTCAAATGCATTTACTGCAAAATCTGGAAAATCTGAAAAATCCAAATCAGTATTAGCTGGTGGGATACTGTAACTATGGGTCACTGACCTAACAAATTTCTGGCTCTTGCTGTAAGCTATAATCAGTCTATCCAGTCTTGGATGCTTAAGCACGTGCCCAATGTCACTGCTGTTAATGGATACAAACTTGGAAGTGGAGCAGCAGCTACTAATACAGGATGGGGCACAAAAAAAATGTTTCACCTCCATCTCAGGTCAACGCGGAGCTGCACCTCTGATGAAAGCAGCTGAAGCACAACCTACCATAGCTATGAGAAGAGTCTTCATGCGGTCCTACCCCCGAATCACTCCCTTTTGTTCCTATGCAGTGGTACGAAGGAACATTCATGATCCTGGTCTGTCACCAGGGCCCAGGGAAAATCCATGATGTTGTTCCAGGGTCTGTGAGCTAAAATTTCCTGAAAGTGGCAAGGGTCGGTGTCTCTAAGTCAGGCCCCAAGTCACTGCACTGTGAGGACTAATCCAAAGAAATATGTACTTCTGTTTTCTGCCTTAAACATCGAACACATATACATCCTTATATTGTTACTTTTAAGTTTACAGGAAAAATTATGTGCCTCAGGATATGTGCTTGTCCAATTACTTTTTAACATTTGTTTACAGAGCTGCCATCCTGATTCTCCATGTTGCTAATGTCAGGCAGTTCTCCCAGAGGCCTTTGAGAGGAACAGAAAACTACTTGCAGTATCTAGACTAAGTAGGAAAAATGAACTATGTTCATTAACTATGTTCATTAATGTTCCTTCATTCATTATAAGAAGAAATACAAAGATGTGTGCTCCACAGCAGCTGTGAAATGGAGAAACCGCAGGTGGGAAGCAGAGCATTCCAACACAGCATATCAATTGCTTTGATGGCTGCAAGCCACAAGGAAGCTATGGACAGAGTAAGTGTAGGTGCTCAGAACCTTAATGTGAGTGTTAGGTGTTTCACATAAAAGCAGAGACAAACTTGATACTTTGGACCCTCACTAAAATTATTGCTTAGAAAGGTGGAGGCAGAGGTGTAAGAAAACAGATAAGGAAGAGGAAGCCTCCTCTTGGTAAATTAATAAATGTCTATATATTTTAAGAACCCAGAGAAAGAGACAAACATTGCTAAGAGAAGCAAATGATGTAAGAGCAAAGGCGAACAACAGCTGGAAACAGAAGGGTGCCATGAGTACACAATAGGTCATGTTGGTAGGAGCTGGTCATGTTGTTGATCAACGACTGACAAAGACTGCAAAGGACCAGAAAAGCTGTGTTCATAGGAAACAAACAAAACAAAAAATAACAACAACAAGAACAAAAACCTTCAAACCATGTATGCTATTGAAAGACTATTTCCTTGAATTTATTTTTTAAAATGTATTTGAACACTTGGATTCCCTTTCAGGAGTGGGCCAGTCACTAATGAAACAAGTGAAAAAGAAACATTCTCTGCTTGTTCTCTTAGTCTCTTAGTCTTTGCTATTTCAAGTACAAACTCTTCAGTACAAAGAACCACTTGTGCGGGTTTCTGAGCTGTTTTGTATCAAACAAAATGATATTCACATTTCCTTAAGAAATCCCCCTTTCATTGAGAGTTACTGCACTGATGTTGAGTTAACCTGTTTTAATACTGATTTAACGGTAAGAATTTATTCCCTAAAGTACATTAAAACTGCTGACCAAAACCCCAATTCAGCAAGACACTTAATGTATACTTTCCTGATATTAGTGACACTGTGTACATTGCTACTTTTTTCAATGTATTCTAGCATCCAGAAGACAAAGCAAGCCTCAATATCTCCAGACCCTTTAGTGATCCTCTCAGTTTTGGTCCTGTTATTCCTCTTCCATAAATCAGGCTACTGTGGAAGGCGGGGGAGTCTTCGCATTCCTATGCCTACATGAGGACCTGAGGAAAAGAAATCTGTTGCAACAGGTTTCTGGGACAGACATTAATGTGTATTATCTGCTGAAGAAGCCCCAGAACATGGTGTCCTGGCCACCTTTAGCTGAGACACAGGAAACATAGCTAGTAAAAACTAACTGTAGAAAGCAGTCTGCTCCAATACTGGTGACAATAAGGTGTAAAAGAGAAAAGAAAAAGGAGAAAAACTCTCAGCACTCCTTCCCTGGCTATTGGGAAGCTGATTTTGGCAGCTCTGCAGGCTCAGAGCTCTGCTAAGATATGTTCTCTCGTAATATTTTAATGAGCTGAGCAACTGACAGTCCCAGCTGAGTACTCTTTTCTGTTGCTGTTGCTAAGCAAAACAAGGGTAAAAAAAGCTCCTTTTTCATCTTGTAAATCATAAATACAACCAAACCATTTGTTTGATATATGCAGAAATTCATTCTACCTCCATGCCAACTCATCCCACATAGCTTAGTTCATTCTGTCATGTTTTTTATATATATTTGTTCAATTCCTACAACGTATCCCAGGACACGTCCAGATTTTATTGTCCTGCATGTCCTATGTGGCCTTCAGGCCACACAGAGTCCATTCAGCTTAGGCTCTTCGTTTGGACTTCAGCACAACCCATGTTAGTATATACTGATGCGGGTTCTCTGTTCTTCTCTGTATTAACAGAGTATCTTGCCTTGCCAGCTTGTATAGTTTTAGAGTTCAGCAATGGTTTTAGAGATGCTGGGAGATTTTTGCGTTTTTTCTCTCCTTCTCCAGAAACTTCCTGCTTTCCTACAAAAACTTCCTTTCTTTCTATTCAAATTAAGAAATCCTTCAAACTCCATACTCTTTGTTATCTGTTTGTCAAGTAACTTTTTGCATTTCTTATTCTCCCTTTCCTTTTCCCTTCTCTCTTACATTTTCTTTAGCCATTTGTCTACATTTTCCTTAGCCACCTGAATTTACACTGATGGATAGTTAAAAGAAATTCTAGTCTCACGTACATTTTGATGAGGTCCGATATTGTCCTTCCAATCCTGTTCTTCATTGGCTTGTCTGCTCAGAACCTGCCTTGTGATAATGAGAATGTTTTAGCTAATGTGATGTTAAACAATTTTGTCTGTAGTGTGTGTAAGGAAAACATGTCCCTGGTACCACTCTTCAATATTCTCATTTAGATGTTTTTGTTTACTGAAAGCTCCACTTAGAAGCTATCGGTAGGAAGTTCCCTCCACATCAAAAATGAAACGATCCCTCCTGACCAATGCTGGTCTCTGATCCTGAACCCCAACCTCTAACGCCCAGTCAACAAGCATTTTGGGGAGGCACAGTAAAGGGTGAAATAGTTCCAGTTTGAATGGAGAGGCAGAGCAAAATAAGCAAGAGCTCCAGTTATCCCTCCGTAGGCCATTGCTAATAGGGCAGCAAGAGGTGAAATCTCCGTCCCTTGGTGAAACTGTGTCTAACATAAGTGATTTTATGGCAGACAAAGCTGCTGAAGAAAGAACAGTAAGTAGGAGAGAATATTTTCAGTCAGACTGCATGTTTAACCTTGATGGCTCTTCCTTTGACTATGGAGTTCAGCACTGCAATTTTGCTACTCCAAGGTTTTTAATATACTGAAGTTACTCTAAAAACAACAACAACAAATTAAACAAACAAACAAAAACTAACAGCATCATTTTTCATGTTCCAATATAGCAGTACTTCTTGTTCCAGTGTAGGAGAACCTTGAGCACTCATGAACTCATCCTCAATGAACACTTCGAAGATGGTCTACTGAACCTCAAAAATCTTTTGTATGTTTACCCCAGTTACCTTTTTGTTTGTCTGCTGAGCACAAGTCTTGAGCAAGCTACAATGCTCTGCTGCCTCATTTTCTTCTGCCTTTTTCTCTCATCTCTGGATTCCACACCTTTCAAGTGCAGTTAACCGATTGCACAGGGAAAAGGAATTTAGTAAATCACCTAGGCACACTGTAAAGGACTTTCATGCGTTCCTTTCCTGTGTAAAATGGTCTGTAGCTTTTTCATGAATCAGGCCCATAGACTCTTTATTTCACACTTCCATCCTTCTTTCCCTGTAGAATTACAATTTAAATGATCCTGAAACATTTGAAGACAATTAAAGGTTAGCTTTGCACATCAGTGACCTACCAGGAATTTCCTATAAAGCTCTGATGTATGTACCCTATTTGATCTACAGCTGCCTGATTTCAGGAACAGAACAGAATGTCCCAAGTTGGAAAGGACCCACAAGGATCATCGAGTCCAACTTCTGTCATCAAGTCCAACTCCTGGTAAGGCAGAAGTGTTTCCACAGTACTCTGAATTCTAGGTAGGGTTGGAAAATAGTCTGAGAAGATGCCACAAAATAGCTACTTGCTACTATTTCCTCAAAGCTTCCCACAGTTCTAGGACACTGTTGTGGGTTGCCAGGACTTTTTACTTCCTTCTTGTTTTGAGCGACACATAAATCATTAAGAGGGCTTGGACTATCTTATTAACAAGAGGGAAAAGAGCTTCACAAAGTACTTTTTGGTAGGTTATATATTGTTACTTTAACAGTATTTTTTTAGAAATTGTATAGCGTGTATTCCCAGAGGCAGAAGTGGAGACATAACTGAGACTGTCTCACAAAGAGCAATGTTATGATGGGGGAGAGATTTAAATTAGTATACCATACTGTGCAAAAAAAAAAAAATTAACTTGTGATTTCTGCACTGCAGCAGCCCCACCAGGCCTGATCTGCATGGGTTCTTGGAGGAAATGAAGGCTGCCTGACAGCTTGGAGTGAACACGTGCAACTTGATCAAAGGTGGAGTAAGAGTTACCAACCAGTAGGGACTTCTGCCGGGGTTGGAACAGCATACGTTTTGAAACCAGGGCTTGAAATATAGTCACAAAAACTGACAGGGACTCAGCACTTAACTAGGTTTTGAGTGAACTGTAAAATATTTGGACAAGATTCTTTTCCTTCCCCTTTAGCTCCTTCCAACATCCTCCCTCTGGAAAAGCACTTTAATATGTAGAATATAAATTAAGAGGTCTCCAAAAGAGTCGATACACATTTGAGAAAATATTGTTGCACAGCATGACTGGACAGTTTTATTCCATTTGAGACAGATTCAAAAGATGCAAATTACTATGGTATTGGCTGATGGAATAGCTCCAGACTCTCAGCTTTGTCTAGAACAGGCACAGCTTAGCTAATATTGTCTTACATAGTGACTAAATATACTATAAATAAATAATGAGTGCCAAGCTGATCACATTGTAGAGTTTTATTGGAAAGTGTATGTCTTGTTATCGATCTGACATTTATAGTATCTTTACCACCTATCACTTAAGACAGTCATCTGTCCATATACTTTGTCTTCTGAAAAAAATGAAAACGAGGAGATGGAAACAGCTTTGTGATTTATTCAAAATCTCTGAGACTGTTTCTGCCAGTGTGTGTGCTGATAAATGTTATGTTAACAGTTCTCTGTTTGTTTAACAATCCCCTGAGGAGGGCTCAGTGTGATTTAAGCAATCTCATATATTTAAAGTACAGCATTAATTTCAAGTCTGCAATGAGAAAGACAGGAAGGGTCACAGGTGGCACAGCCACTAGTCTCACATTTGATAGCTTTTGTCCTCCTTAGTAAAAGTTTATTCACATCACAAAATACTACTGATCTTGAAAGTCTTCATTTAAGAAAACATAGTGTAGAAATCAAGTCATGCAGTGCAAGACTAACAACATTATAGGAGTTTGTCCAAAAACAGTTTAACGTCTGCTTTCCATTTTTTGCCTAGGTCTGCATATGGTTTGCTTTTCCTTAAAGGAATCAGAAGGTTTTTTACAACATACATCCTCAACATGCACGCAGACAAACACACACACAAACACACACTAGTATCCTTCCTAGCTATTCTCTAGAATGTTTTTTCTCTGTCAGTATTACAGAGGTGATGAATCGAGCCTCAGTTATGATTCCAGTTGCATCCCTGTTTTCTAGAGAGGATTTGGAATTGCTAAAGTACTTCAAAGCCTTAGATTATTGCTGTTTTGTCATGAATATCTGTTATGCCTTGCCTACATTTGATGGCCATCTGATTAAAATGAAAAAAAGTTGAATCCATATGACACCGAGACTCATTATTATCACTGCATACAGACTGTAAGTGAAAAATTCTGCTGTGCAAAGCCCACTAGATCAAGTAATCCTGGTAAGGTTAGGCGAAGGTGGTTGTTTTTTTAAATCAAACATTACAGAAGAAACATTACCATTGAGCACTGGCCCTGGGAAACCCCCACTTTTAGAAATAATGAAATACTCAGAAGAGCTAATGGAGACTCCTGTGTGTCCAAGTTTTGATTCGGCTGTTATTGCCAAAAGCCATGCATCAGGCACCAGGGGGAGAGTGCTCTCCAGAGGAGGGCTTAGAGAGTAGACTGTCTAGAAGCGGTCAGCTTTCCTTTGGATGAAATTATAAAGCTGATAACCAGACAGTTTTAATTTTGGATGAGCTGGCTGGCTCTGAGGTTGCCGTAGCCTCTCTACCATCTCCCTGTATGAAATACCTTTCATATAATGTAGTGTCTAGTGTGTATAAATGAGATTACCCCTAAGAGATATTAATTCTAAAAGCTGGGTCTGCTGTTTATTCATAAATTCAAATAACTTTCACTTGGTCTTGCATTCCACAGGATATCGAAGGATTTCAAAAGATCAGAGATTTAACACTGCAAGGTTCTTATCACTGGACACACAGCTGACATTAGGCACTTTTCTTGACTTTCTAAAAATATCAGTTGACTACAGAGGCCAAGATGATTTCTTTAAATAATATCCTGATGATAGCAATAACTTTTGGTGACTCCCTTCAGTATGTGACGCTGGTCAGCAGCAGGCTCCACTACCTGAGTAATTCCTGACTCGTCATCATCATTCCCTGGAGTCCACAATGGGCAATTATGGCAAGTTCAAACCATGGCCTATTTTCAGAATTACTAGAAGGGCTGTAATGCTTCTCCTGAAACATTGATTCAGTGGCTGCCATACACGCAGGCAGAAGTTTGATGCGTTTCAGTTAAGAGTCACATCTCTAGACAAACAATTATTCCCAGAACAGAGGGATCTGCCAAAGGAAAAACAGAAAAAGAAAAATTTCTGTAACATTACCACTGAAGTCATGTTCTTATTAGATGCAGTAAAATGTCCTCAAAGTGCTTAAATTCTGTCATCTTTCATTGTATTTTATTTAATTAGAAGATTATGTTATGTCCAACTACACATTGTTTGTAAAGTCCCTTTGTCAAAAGTTCTTTTAAAGGAGAAAGACAGAGATGACACAACACAAATAATTGAGTTCCTGATGATTCTGTTTACCATAGTTTTCTGTTTCTCCACTTTCTACTCCTTTCCTCACCTGACTTGGGTGAAGCCAACACTTGTCACCTGTGGATTTAAGTACATTGGACATTTTTGAATAGGGCACATTACTGTTTTTTTTTATGTCAGTCTAAATTAGCTATTCTTTTTGCCTTCATGTTTGCTGGTAATTGTAATGATACCACTGTCTGTCAAGATACTGTTCTCTTTAATAAGTAAAAAAATGTGCTAGGCTGACAAATATTACCGTCACTGAATCCTTCTTGTGTCTTTGAAGTAGAGAGAGATAATTATTTATTGTTGTTTCACTGAAGTTTCACAAAGTGAAACTCTAGGTATAAGTAGATGTATTCAGGCTGTGCTTCAAAACCTAGACCTTACTGGCCAACACACTGATTTCACACCATCATTAGTATTCTAGAGTTCATGGTGGCCAGCTGCAGTGCTGCAACCACATAAAATACTAGGTGTGAAGGGACACAGGAAAAATTAAAGACAGGAAAATTAGAAACATGTACCCCAAAGCCTTTTTCATGGTTGCAACTAAGTCCAGTGAACTATACTGAAGTGCAACTGATGTAATCGAATCCAAGGTCTGGATACTCTCTAAAACTTAATCAGTCAGTGAGTTAAGTATCTTAGTTAGAACATAAACATTAGGAAAAGTTTCTTCTCTGAGCCATAAAATGAAGACAGTTTGCCAATACGGAAACAAGCCAGAAATGCCACAGTGAGGGAGGAGAATTTTTTAGCAGATTTCTACCAGTTCTGGCAAACTGACAACATGTGAACTCTTAATCTTCTGTGTGGATCTATGGGCATCCGCCATTCAGTTATGCCTTGGGTTTTTGTGTTTTTTTTTTTCCCTCTCTTTTTTTGTTTGTTTGTTTGTTTTACTTCTCACACTTTATGAAAGAAGAATCAGTTGGAGAAGGCATATTTAGCTGTCATGAAATGATTGAGTTTGTGTCGATGTGACTAACTGGGAACTTGGAGCCTCGTGGTCATCTATGTAGCAAGTGAAGAAGAAGGAGAAGAGGAAGGAGAAGGAGAAACTGCTGTGGGATACATCCTGCTCCTGTTGAACCTGGAACTAAAATCTCTAAAATCTGCTGGGTCCCAGTCAGTTACAAGACCTCCATGTTTTTAACTGCCAAAGTAGTATTTTATACCTGCTGTCCTTTCTACGTAAGATGCTTCTGAAAACAAGCAAACCACATCCTTTTGTTTGTTCTCACCTAGCTGTCATCCATTTCATCTGATGGGCCATTGTTCGTTGCATAGGAAGAGGTAATAAGTAATAGATACCTATCCAGCTCCTCCACTGCTGCTCATTCTGGAAGGTATGATGATTTGTACTGTAGCATACTGTGCCACATAGAGATTTTGATACCATAGTCATAACTGTAGTATACAAGCTTCTGTCTGCAGTGCATTAAGCAACATATTCTAATATCCATATGTAATCTTTAGCAACAACACAGAGCTGGAGTGCCTTGATCATAGCCTGCAGGTTAGGGGAGGTTTGTAAGGGCAATTCAGATGCTGATGTATGTCATTCTCTTTCCTCAGTCTTAACTAAGGATCAGAACACAGAGGGAGGCAACCTCTCAAAGGCAACCTGCTCAAAGGATCAAACAGCTCCTCTCCCAGATATGTACATATCAAATGATACGGGATGCTGCTGTGCTGGTCATATACTGAGCATGTCTGTTGGTGACTATATGTTTCAGTTCCTTCTGCAGTTTCTTCAGTCAATTTATAATACATGCTTTCAATATTGGGCAGGGTGGTACAGGAGTTTTTATGATTGGGATCAGAGTGCGACTATTAATGTTATTTTTTTACAGCACCAAAGCCATGCCAAATGCTCTATTTTCTGCCTAGGAGAGCCGACAATCCAATTTAGACATGACGTAGAAGTATGTCAAAACAAAACAAAACATAGGGCAGTTGGCAGAGGAGTAAGGACAAAGGTTATAGCAATACAGCTACATGGTTAGGCAGCAGTGGCTAGCATGAAGTAAATTTAGCAAAGTAAATTTATGAGAATAAATAAAAGAGAATAAAATAAATGCGTGCTTTTTATATCTTGGAATTTAGTAATAATAATAACAGAAGTCTCTGTAATACAGCCAGTAAGGTTACCCTTGCTATTAGAATGTCCAATTCAGAAGAAATAAAAATTAACAGCTGAACAAATCAAATTAAAATATAGAGTCCCCAGCATACCCTTTCATCATGCTTTAATGGCATGTAAAAAGCACATACTTAGATAACCAAGTGAGCAAATTTTTATGCACAGATGTAATGGACAAGGACTTAGCTCAGCTTGTTACAATATTCTTTTGAAGAGCTGCAAATTTAAAACTAAATCCAAATGTATAATTACTTAGAGATTCTCTATCCAGAGAGTCGAATGAGATTATTGGTGAGAGAAAATCCATTCCCGCATACAAGAAGACTTTGAACTGTACATCCCATTTAAGTGTACACTGTAAGCTTGTATGTAAAGAGCAATACACATCTGAATAAAATGGGGCAGTGAGTCTAGCCTTTTCTTGAGGCAATGGAAAGTATCTGAACAAATTGGCTTTGTGTAATTATTTGGAAGGTGGATTCAAAAGCACACTACTATCATCCTAAAATATACCTTCTTTCATAGAATTAAATTCTGTATATTCATACTTTATTTCTCTATAAAGAGAATAATCTCTTTAAATTACTCTCCTGTCCTAGCTTCAAAATCCTGAAGGTTCTTTCTGTCCTCATTACAGTCTATCTGATTTTTGCTATTAACCTCAGCAGGAACAGGACTTGATTTTAATACTACTTCAGGGGCCTCCTCCAGATTCAGTCACTAATCTACTTTTATATGCAAATCACATGAATCATTGATTTATCTGAAACTGACGCAAGAAGATGTCTGTGATTTTGCTGGGTGGAGAATCAAGGACTAAATGATTGTCAGTTCTCAGAGTTAAAAAATTAAAAGAAAAACAAAACCCTTCAGAACACCAAGAGGATCTAGTTCCTCATCATTCTGCACACTGGTACTCTTTATGGTTTTTGCTCTTTTTCTTTTCCACCCCCACTGTTCTTAATAATTCAGTACCTTTTTTCTTTAATCATATTATTAAAGGCAATGGACTGATGATTCATTTTGCTTTCTTTGCTCTTTCAGTGATGTCCATTAATGAAGACTTACTTTTCAGCACCATTGACTCACTTACCTAAATTATTTATTTGGTTGAGCAGTTCAGTGTATCAAACTTTTTTTGCTCAGTGTAGCAACTACTTATAGCGCAGATTAGAGTTTCATATTGATTTTCTCCTGGAAAATGTGTATAAAATGGATTGTGCTTTAAAGTGCCAAAAAGCAGAAAAGGCAGGGCAGAAGAAGGTATAGCAGAATAGAGCTACATAGATAGCAATAATTCCTCTTTCTGTAGCTATTTTTTGGCATTTGTTGTCCTTTCCATTGGAATGAGTAATATAGTTTTGAAAACTTTAATGGTGCTGAAATTCATAAAGAAGTCCATTTCCTGCTGGTTAGGGTGCTGGACTAAGATATGGAAGTCAAATGTAAGCTTTTTTGCCTTTTTCATTCAGCACAGAATTTTATTCCTCCAAATCAGACAGAAGAGATGTGAATGTCTTCCCCATTCAAGGCCTATACACTAAATCATCACCTCCAGAAGACTTCATGTAAGTCTTCATGGAAACAACACATATTAAGAAAATTTATTTAACAAAAGATTTTTGAGCTATTTCTTATGCAAATGATTGCCCATTACCTTGTTTCTCCTGTCTCTAAGGAAACCTAGGTTGTTGGTGGGATATGTTGGTGTGGCTCAACTTCCTTTTTTCTTTATTGGACGCTTTGCTTGTTATTGAAATGATACAGAAAAAGCTTTGAATGCAGAAGTATCAGAAAATCCTTGACTTGAAATTTAGTACTGCCACCTTTAGAGCTACATCTGTGGAATGTGACTCTCAGAGAAACAAGAGAAGCACTTTCTCCAGGTAGCAGAAATGTTCATTCATAGGCATTACATTCTGCTAGGTGTCACGGTGTTTCAGCGCTTCACAAGTAATAATCAATTTTATTTTAAAGCATATTTTGATCAAAAAAAGATTTGCTTTCTCCATCTTGCAGAAAGTAACTGAAGCACAAAGGAAGTCTGAAAGTCATATTTTCCTCTGTACTAGACCATTTCTATGTGGAAGATGAGTATTTCCCATCAGATTGAAAAGCATTTACCCCACCCTTGTAATCAATTAAATAATGGAGGAAGATCAGTTTTTAAATGACTGATCCATAGTAAAAACAGAAATTTTTGGTCAACAAACTGAGAAATGTTACCCAGATCCTTAGAGTCCATAATAGTCTAGTGCCTTAAAAAAATACATTGGTAACACTGGGTTTTCAGTGTATCCCATTATTGCTCCTGAATTCCAGCAATACAGAGCAGATCCGTTCCTCAATACTGCTGGAGTCAATTGTACAAAAGGTATAACAAATTTTTTTCCCATCTGACTCCACAGCAAATCATACACATACTATCAAAGCCATAATAGTCTATGCTTTCAAAACCAGAAATCTCCAGCACTAGTCTCTACTGAGAGATAAACAAGTGAGATAGAAAGAGTTTTGATAATGTTTGACTGAGGGTTTTAAATGGCTTTTATTAAATATTTGTTCAACTTAAATGCCCACTGAATACTTGGGAAAAGAGTGTCATTGTTAAAAAATCAGTGCAGTAACTTTTAAATTAGTGAAAGCTATCTACAAAAAATTCTAGGTGCTTAGTAGAGTGGATTGCTTCCCAGCCACCTGTCACACAGCACAGCATCCTTCCCTCTACACAAACCTTAATTCAAAATGAAAGACTAGACAGAACATTCCTCATCTTGACTCTTAAGTATTTCAGCAGAAAAAGCTGATCAATATGAAAAAAGTAACAAAAGCTGAGGAGGGAAAAAATTGCAGACATTTATCAGTACCCTGAGTGCAACCCCATGCCCCTACTCCAAGGGATTCAGCTGTCTGTACTCAAGCCAACACAGATACAGTGCAGCTACACGAGCTGGATTCAAGCTGCTGAGAAAAGAGTTATGTGAGAAAGAACTGTAAGAAGGGGGGTGCTTGCTCCCCCTTGCTCAGAAGCTGCTGAATTTCAAACCACTATCCTTGCCCTTGGTCCCTGCCAAGGATCCCCTGCCTGGCCATGTGCCTCATTGATACAGACCTGAGCCTGACCCACTGACTTGACTAGAGCAAGTCCAGCTTGGACTTGGACCTGTCTCACCACTACAGGTTTGTCTGGCAGTCCCTGGACTGTTGGCTGGCTCTCACTACCATCACCAGACTTGCTCTGCTCTTCTTCTTTTGGTGCTGCAGGACTGCACCTTTGCCAGCACCATCACAGCCCTGCGCCTGCCTTGGGTCACCCTCAGCTCCTGCTCCCCTTCCCTTTCAGAGCACTCTGCTCCTGGGGCTCCCTGACGGCATCTTTATGTGCCAAGAAATCCAGGCTTAATATGCATATCAAGCATTAATTACACCCTCACTTAAATGAGAGAAAAAAAAGAAGACAAACACAGCAAAGGATAAAAATCTTTTGCAGGTCACCTTAGGCACTGCTTTTCAGCAGAAACCAGTTTGAGTATTTATTGCCAGGTGAAACCCATGAAAGCACAGGTCAAAATGGAAACACTGACCCTTACCTACTGCAGTGCTAGTGAATGCCACCCCAGTCAAAGTACTTGTAAGCTGCTTGCATTAAAAGCTCATAGTTTCAGCCCTCCAAGTGTCAGTCCTCTGTACTGGTTAATATTATCGAGGGAATCCTTGCCTGACAGAAAGTAATTTAGGATCCATTAAATATGATTACTTGGCCTTGAAAATGATGGATATTGAACAGAATTAAAGGATCACTTTACAAAAGAAAGGTCTCTTTTACATCCTCTCTTGTGGGGCATTAAATAAAGTCTGAGAAAACTCCTAAGGGATTCCTGGCATTTACAGGTTACATTTATGAAAAGAAGGATTGATATTCATATTAAAAACTCTAAAAATTGAATTGGGTGATGTGGAAAGCACATGGACAGCTGTGACATGTCTAAAAAGTGAGTGACATGTTCACCAACTGTTTTCTTTGCTTCAATTATACTTGAGATATGAAAAGTGCCTTTAATTTCAAACTAATCTTTCATGTTCTCTATTGGAATATTAACCCCAAGTGGTTTCCTAAGTTCCCTGTACTTCTCACTGTATCGTCATTTGTAACTGAAGTACTTACACCAGAGATTTTCAAAATCTCAGGCCACTGTTTTCATCATGCCCTTTACTAGGTATACGTTGCAAGTCAGCTTGTATAGAGACGTGATATGGTTAAGCTGCTTTAAACTAACTGAAATCTAATCATGAGACAACTATATTTTAGGTAGAGGGGAAGTTTGACTTCTTTGTTACTAAAGAATCTATCCTAAAGTTCAAACGTACAGTTCGATCTTCCTCACTTTTCTCCCACTTAAATGTCTGATTGAAACTAATAAACTGAAATCAAACTAACATTTCTTTTTATTCATTTTTCTATGGAGAGGCTGGGTTGGCTAATTTATCCTATGGTGATGGCTGAAAATATGGCCCCAGAAATTAGAAAAATAAGGTTTGTGTATGGCTCCCACTGAAAATAAATCCTTCTCTAGAATGGAGGGAGAAAAAGGAAAAATAAAAAGAATAAAATAAAAAATAAGGTCTTCTGCTTAGATCTTCCTAATTTTACTGTCTCCACATAACGAGCTGCCCTAGAAACCACTGTACAGTGAAACGCCCATCTTCACTCTGATGAGAATATCTCTATAGATAAGGGTTCACCTTACAGACAGAAATTTCTGATACTTCACCTGAATTTACTGAATTTATGTCATCTACTTCATAGACATAAAAAAAAAATCACAATGTGTCTGGGCACAGCACAAGACATGGCCCACTGACAAATCTTGGCTTACATGCTTTCTATTTTGCAATGAGGAGGAGTGTTAATATATTTTAGACACAAAATTGTCAAGCCAGGATTGTCAGTAAATTCCCTGACAACTGATTTTTGACTGCAGTGGTTACGTTAAGCACATATTCAGACAATACAAGATTCTGTTGTATAATCTGAACCACTGGCATACACCGGTAAATGATAATGTGCATCTAAATTTTAGTTGTTTTTAAAATGTTAACATATTATCTTGATGACATTAAATCACCTCTCTGGTTTGGTATATCAGGCTATATGCAGTGAACATCTGAAGCAAGTTTGACCACTTGCAGTGGCAACTTTTCTGCTGGTTCATGTTAGGTACAATCCTTTGTACCTGCCTAAACATGGGGCAGTATTTTATGGGACCACAATGTTTTTAATTTATACTAGCAAGAGCTACTACACACATCTAGAACCTGCCAGATTTCAGGAAATCTAATTCCACAGTAAAGTAGGTTAACTCTGAGTTGTCTTTTTTTAACAAGTAAAACAGCGACACTCAGCAGCCTCATGCCTCAGGCACACATCACATACACATGGGTTTAAATTCCAGTTTCACCAGATTTAAAGCACAGATCTGATTTGGGATTTTCCACATCCTCTATCAATGCCTTAGCTATTTGTTTGGGTAGCGGGGGGGTTCACTTTCCAATTTCAGTCACAGGATATCTCCTTCACCAAAAAAGTTGTTAAAACTGATAGATAGCTAAAAAAAAATCAGTTTTAGTGAATCAGCATTTTCTGATAAAAAGGTGGTTTCATCAAGCAGTTCTTGCCCAGCTCCTCTAATGTGACCTTTGCATTAGTTTTGGTGACTTCATTATATACAAGCAAATGGTGAATAAAGGCCCTATATTACTAACTTTAAACATACTAAGGTTTCCTGATAGTTACCATTATAATTTTATAATCCTTAGCATGGAAACTGATGCAGTATGAATTACATAAACTCTCCTTTTTCAAAGGAATCTATGATTCCATACCTGGGAATATTTAGCAACAGATGAAGTTTCTTTTTGTCTAATTTTTCTTTTCAGTAACTGGAATTTTCTTGGAGATAATGATACTTGAAAAGTTCTGTCAGCTAAGTATAAAAGGACATGTAGAAGAAAGAAAAGATATGTGGCTGTAAAGAAAGGAACATTAAGCAGCCCTTGATCTGTGTACTAAAAGTCTTTATTAACTATGTTCCAATGTATGGAAATGCACATAAAACTATCTTTCTAATTATGCATAATTTACTTATTCCTTAGACGGCAATCTTAGGTAACAAGACTAGGGCAGAAGCACATCTTTATGGCTGTGAAATAAACACTGGCAAATAGGAGCTTGTAACTGAAATGCTGACACAACTTTAGCACTTCAAGTGCAAAGGGTTTAATCAAATTTAAAAACAATTGTATCCCATCCATTAACTCTAGTGTCACAAGCAGGACATGCTGCAGGTCTACTACAGGAAAGTAGTTAACAACAACATGCAAGTAAAATAAACCATGATTAACTGATGTCGTTTGTCCTATGTATTTGGTAAATTTTAAGAATAAAATACAAATTTTTCAGTGTTGCAATTTTTTATAAATACTGCTGACTATGATGCTGAAGTAGTCAAGCAAGTTATACTGCACTACATTTTCTTTGTGCATCTTTCTCCTCTCAGTTCTAGCAGTGAACTTAATGAGAAGCTGCAATATTTATAATGAATAGAACTGCATTTCATTCTGTGAGACAGTTTAGAAATGTCTTCAATTTCACATGCACTCATCAAAATAGTAGTCCTAAGTTTTTAGTTTCATGCCTTTCTAGGATTACATCCACATTTGAAATTTGCCAATTATTTTTTTTCTTAAGGTTAGATCCTTTGCAACACCAGCTCTTACCCAACTGTGCCCATAAACACATCTAAACATCTTTCCATTTTTGTCATTGGACTGCACTACAGTGTTTAAAAATGGGGGCTGAGCACAATGGTCATACATTATATTGCTCTGCTGTGTACTGCATGTATTGCAGGATTTATCACACCATGCGCTGTTGGATCCCTATCAGGAAACCATACAATTTCAGACCAGGAGTGAAACTAAAGAATTTCTATGGCTTCTCTTGTCTCATCCCATCTTTTTTTTTTTTTTTCTTTCCTAAGCAGTGTCATTTTCAAAATGCTTGTAGGTGACACAGAGAAAATATTGAAGAGCTGTTATTCTTTACTGTGATTAATATAGATAGGCTGCAGAAAAAAATAGGCAAAGTTGTATTGTGACATTAAAGCAAAGATTCTAAAGATATAGGTGAAGACATCTCAGCAAACATTGAGCAGGACTGAGAGGAATCCTATGGTCCCCTCATACAACAACACAGGATGATGCAGGACTGTGGTAGACAGCAGTAAAACTGTTCTGAATTGGCCACCTCTGACTATTGCTGATTAGTAGGTAGCTATGGCAGTATGTTCTCCGTTAATCATTCATTCATCTCGAAAATAAGATATTGTCTGCTACTGAGTGAGTGCCTTGCCTCTAACTCACAAACCAGACATAAGAGGTTCTGTTGGTTTGTGGTTATTGGGTTCTCAAAGTGTACTAAGGCAAGTAATGGGATACACTGAACTATTTTCTTTTCACTACAGTTGTCAGCATTCAGTAACAGAAAGGAGACCTTCTCTTTGAACTGGAGTTTTGGTTTCTAATCTTTCTGTACGCTGCATTGGTCTCTGCCAGGTGACTTTAGGTGTTGGGATTATCTGCTTTGTGTGTTCATTGGCTGATCTTCTACAGTTTATGAATTCTAATTAGTTTTCTGAAATTATTAATTTGTTTTACTATAGAAAAGAGATTGGTTTTATAACGAATGCCAGATGTAAACTTGGAATTCATCCATGGATGGCAAAATTATGTCATGCCTTTGCTGGACCAAAAACTGACCCTTCGGGTTGAAGCACCTTCAGCTTTTGACTTACAGAAGCAAGAGTTTGCATGGAAAGTTACCAAACGGACCACAGAGCCCAGGAAGGTGTTCACAAAATTTTTTGCTTTCTTAGTAAGAGATAAAGCAAAAGTTACAAACCAATGAATGTATCACGGTTTTCGGAATTTCTGTGTAAAACCCAAACATACCTATTTGGCAGTGACCACACTGCTGGGCAGAAGCTGCCTCAATGTCAGATTTGAAGTCAAACATGTTACATATCCATACTATTTGACTATTGAAAAGCTTTCAGGGTTAGCTCTGGGAAACCTATTCAGTACTACTAGCAAGAAAGCCTCTTCTTATAGCTGATGCAGAGATGTACTTTATGTGAAGACAAGCCCTGGAATGTCACGTCTAAGCCTGGCAGCTTGCTTATGCCATCTGTCTGTGCAGTAATGTCAGCTGACTGATGTCAAGCAAGCAAGGTAGTTTGGACTTTGTCCTAGAAAAGCCTCAACGTCCCCACTAGGGCAAGGCTGGAAAGGGTTTATGAAGAGATGAAATTCAGATTGCCAAAAAAAGAAATATGACTGAATGCTTCCAGATTTTAGGAGGATCCTGGATCACACAGAGCTTTTAGGATTGACCAGACTTTCAAGCTATATTCCTTTGCTTACAGGGCTTTCAGAATACTTAAATTACAAATAGAAAGCTAACAACTTCAATAACATATGGTAAAAGGTGTGGGAGAGGGATGAGACCCTGAAGAATTGGCATTTTCTAGCTCTCGAGTGCAAAAGGAAATAGACAGCTGCAAGCTAAGATTTAAGTGGAAAGGTGTCACGCTCTCATGACATTTCTGGAGTAGTAGAGGACACGAAACTAAACGTGAAGGCTGACATGAGTACCCACAGCATACTATTCCAATTGGATGACTTGGAGGATGTACAAAATTTACAAATTTTGTTTTTTAAAGTATTTTTGTTACTCTTATATTGAGGAAGGTAATTTAACAATGTAATTTAAAATATCTTTTGCATTAATATCCAATCCTGCATACCTTACAAATTCTATTCTTTGAAGTCAAAGTGTATTTTTCTCCAAGTTAAAAAGTTTATGCTCCCTGCAATGTCTTTAACTGAAATTAAGCACATCTACTAAATTTAAACATATTACTTGATTTATCAGAAATACTCAGGCTACTTGTAACTCTATGTGAGACTCTTAGCCTCTGATTTTCAAAGTAGCTTTGTGATGAAGATTCGTGCATCTGCAGAGAGCTCTGTTGAGGTTTAGAGGCCTCTACACATGTGCAGGCATCTGGTTGTGGAAAGGGGCTTGCAAGAATGATTCTAGATTGTTACTAAACTTCTGATCCTGAAATTTAAAACCATTAATTATTAGTTACCCTGGATAGATAATTATACCATCTGCATCCCACTACATTTACAGGCAATGATGCCTCCATACTTTCTAAATTGCAAGATCAAATCTGAGTGAAAACATTTACATTACAAATCAAGATAATTTGTCAAGATTATCTGTGGCACAGAAAAATCTAATTGTATTGATGAACCAGAGTTTTAGTGCAACTCAGCAGAGGAGCACAGGAGTTTAAGGTTAGAAAGAATTGCCTGGCTCATCAAATCCATTTTCCTCTTGTCACAAGTGGTCATGTGTTTCATATGCCACTTCCATTATAATTCTGGGATAATAAACACACAGGTATCCTAACTCACCCACTTCGAGCTTTACAAGTTTTTCAGCTTTTCTGTCCCCCTTTCCTTTCACCTATCTCATGTTCCTATGATGTACACCATCCATATCAAAAACTGAGGCAAAATATTCAATTACGTTTTGAACCATGCATAATTTATCCTCTTTTGCTCCTTCACCTTCAGTGCACGGGGATCTCACTTCCTGTTCTCTTAAATTTATGTAGCTGAAGAACACATTGCTATTTTTTTTTTAAGACTAATAATGTCTGAATTTTGGCAATTCTTATTTCACCACTACACTTCCCAATTACTGAGAATCACTGAGATCAACTGTAACATATTTAGTAATGATTGTCTACCACATCCAAGAATACCTGGCTCCAAACATTATTATTGACACTTTTTTTCCCAGGGAGTGGCACGGAAACTGCCACTGTCCATCAATAATTTTGACTATCGTGTTCACAGGTCATTTATTTCTCCTTAACTCAAGATGTGGTCCCACAGCACTGTAAGCCAATTTAATTGCTAGCTCCTTTATTCTTTCAAGACTCCCTCCACTCCAACTGCAGATTCTTTTCTTCCCCCTTGTACTAGTTCAGTGCTCTCCAAATCATGAAGAAAACCATTCCAGAAATGTAAATGACAAATAAAAATCTCTGCCCTGGAAAAAAAAAAAAAAAAGTAAGTTTCTGTCAATGCAGCAGGAAAGTTCAAGTTCTTTGTAGACCCAGGCCAAGATTCTCAGTGAAGTCATAGGCTTAGAAAGCTAGCATGTAATATAGCTGGATTTAGTGCCTTACTCTAAAAGTGCAATATTAGCAGGTACATCTAGACCTCAAAAATCAACTGCGTCTGAAGATAAGAACCTACACACTTCACAACTAAAAAGCAGGTTTAGAAATGAAAAATTACAGCAACAAGTCCCTTACATGAACCTTAAACGTGTCACTGACATCCATAGAATCAGAGAACAGCTGAGGCTGGGAGGCACCTCCGGAGATTATCCAGTCCAAGCCTCTCCCCAAAGCAGGGTCAGCTAGGGCAGGCAGCTCAGGGACAGGTCCAGCCAGGTCCTGAAAATCCCCAAAGATGGAGACTCCACAACCTCTTGGGCAACCTGTTTCAGTGTTTTACCACTCTCACAGAAAAAAAATAAAAAAATAAATCTCACATTTAAATGAAATTTCCTGTATTTCAATCTGTGCCTCTTGTCCTTTCTCTGGCCACCACTGAGAGGAGTCTTGCTCCATCTTCTTTACTCCCTCCCACTATGTATTTATACACATCGATAAGATCCCTGCTGTCTTCTCTTCTTGAGGCTAAACAGTCCCAGCTCTCTCAGCCTCTCCGCATGTAGCAGATGCTCCTTAATCATCTGAGTGACTCTGTGCTGGACTCATTCCAGTATGTCCGTATCTCTCTTGTAGTGGGGAGCCCAGTACTTGACACAGTACTGAGGATGCTCGTTTGTTTTCTCAAGGTCTTTTTTTGTTTATGTTGATATTACTGGTTGCATGAAAGGAAGTAATTTCAATTTGACTTAGAGTCATTTTCACCTCCACTCTTGTATACATATACCTTGGCGTGATATTGCATAGTTAGGTGTTCCAATGCTGTAAGGAATGCTTTATCACTTAGAGGCTATCCAGGCTAGCAAATGGCATAGAATGTGCAAAGTCAGAAACAAAAACTTACATATCATACACAGCATATGCAACTTCATACTGCATTTGAATTTTTCACTTCTAGATCATCAGAGATTCCTTTTAAACTGAAAGAACTGAATCTACAGGAAGGAGGTGAAGAGAAGGGAACCTTTCAATGGAGTATGTCAATCTGTAGATTAAACACATTGATTCCATTTGAGAGCCTGCATGTACCTGTCTTCCCACTGAGACACCCACTGTGCAATCAGTGGTAATTTAAAAATCAATTGCTCTTCTGTAGTAATTAAATTTGTCCATTTAAATAGATATAAATGATAGAGCCTGCAACTCATTTCAAAGCAGCGATTCTTAAGGAATTCCAGAGATTTAGGGCTGCGAGCCAGCAATGTGTGGGTTTTTTACCCAACAAATGAACATCCAAATTAATGGTTTTCTGTATTGGTTTTAAATATAACACAGTAGATATAACATTTATCTTGAAATATACTGCTAGACAAAGCAAAATATATTGTTAGACAAAGCCAAAAAGCTAACGGAAGTGATTGTATTTAGGCACAATTATATCTTAAAGGTACTGAAATACAATTATACTTACATTTCATGGAAATAAATTGTTAATTTTTGCTTCTAAAATTTCATATTCTTTTAAAACTGATCTTTTTGATATGACGCTCTATCTGTTTACAAGTCTGGTTGAATGAAGTTTACTTTTCTTGAAAATATTTTGAGTGTACAAAGAGAATTTATAGAGCTTTTGCCACACATAGTGCTTAATCAAATAAAATATGATGCTTGCACATGTAGAATACATATTTCTGAGATTCATTAAACAACTATTTCCCCTCAAGGCAATTCATTGTTATGCACCAGAGGGCTCTAAGATAGACTATTTGGGGGGTGGGGGGGTGGCAGGAAAGGCAGAAAATAGGACAAGAGAAGAAGGAAGAAAGCTAGGACTAGCATGAAATGCATATTCACAGATTTAAAATACTTTGCAATTTATTTCAGCCCTCAAGTGGCATTAATTGACACATTAGCAAGTTATATACTGTTATGTGCCTATTTAGTCTAAAGTTCAATATAAATAATACCAGGGAAATTATTGTAACACATTGCATATACAGCACATGTTTAAAGTATGGAACTCCTTACAAAAGCGGACACAATATTAATGATAATGTGTTGCAGTTAACTCACAGACTGTCCCTGCAACTCATGTAATTTAATTGCCAACTGCCAGTTTGCAGAGGCATCTTTGCAGTATTTTAAGGCAAAATCTTATCATTCCTAAAATTAAAGAGAAATGAAAATGATTTGAGCAAGGTCTGTTTTTTCATATCAATTTACTATAGCGTACACTCACAAAAGAAGCAATCGCTCATTTTTTATCAACATTAAAGCTGAGATGGTAATGCCTATTCCAAACACTATGCATTCTGTAAGAAGTGGAGTAATATGCATTTAGGATAGGGTGGAAGGGTTACATAGTTTATGTTGTTGTAGCAAGTGGGAAATAAAGTTTTCTGTTAGAAAAGAAGGGACAATTCAGCATTTCAAGACCTTGAAATTCAGTTCTAGATAATAAAATTATAGTATTTATTGTCCAGTTTTTCTTTAAGGAACCGTATGGAATTTTCTCTTTTTTCTTATTTTTTATTTTTTATTTTTTTCTGCTTTCTTTTCTTTGGGGAAAAAAAAAAAGAATAAAAAAAAATCTTCCATGTGACACTACAGCTATCACCAGAGTCAGATTTTTTTAACTTCTTGAGTGCCAAGTCAGATAAGTCATGCAGATTGTTTCAGTGTGCCCCTGTTTTATTTATCTACTAAATAACATCTTATGTAGTTAAATAGAACAGGAGTAATAGGGGTATACTGAAACACACACATTCTGCATATTCTCAGTATGTAGATAATTGTTACAGAAATGTTAAGGTTTGTATGCATGGTGAATGAATAGCAATATCTGGGTGTGGAAGCATCAGAAGGAAAAAAAAAACGGCTGGAGAATAGTTACAAGAACGGCACGTATTCGTAGCACCTAGATTAGTGGGTCATCCAGAGCCTAGCAGTATCTGCCTGGGCACTCAGACAAGGTGGCAAAGGTCAGTGAGTGAGTCCCATTGACTTGCCAAAGTGGTACGGGATGGTGAAAGTAGCCATGGCCAGATTACAAAAAGGCATATCCAAAACCAATACGCGGGATGACAGTGTAAGTGAACGACTGAAATCACTTTGGATTTAAAATAAAACCAGTTTCTGCTCCTAGGAGGTCTTGCATTGTTGCTACAATGGTGCAACATCATTTCCTACGAACTGTGCATATTTGTTCTTTAGCAACATAAAAGCAAATAATTGCTTCCCTGTGTTGACAGGGTTCTCTACAAGAACATTTCAAATGAATTACTCTGTTTTGTACTAATTGGGCTATAAGACTGAATTTAGTATTTTTGGATTACACTCTATGCTAACTCCCAGAACTATACAAGTGGATCCTCAGCTGGTATACATTGCTACAGCTCCATTAAAATCAAGAGAGCTACAACAATCGACACCAGCTGTGGATCTGCTACGTTAATTTGTTATTGGGAACAAGCAGAATTTGGGTGCTTGCATTCTTGCTTCGGATCAGCCCAGAGGTTTCATGAAGAACACATTGCTAAGACTGAGTGTACTTTAAGATGAAAGTAATGCTTTAAAAATAAAAGATACATATTCAGGTGATCTGCAATCATTAAATGATTAACTGATTTCCTGAATAGCCTTTTGACATGCATGTGGTGAATATTAAGCACATTTTATAGCTGGGAAATTGACACCTAGAAGGCTATATGACTCATTTCTGGTCATATAGCATTTCCAAGCTTTCGACCATAGCCTGTCTAATGCCTATTTAACTGCAAGACTTGGCAGTCTTGATTGCATACTACTGAAGTAATGAACAATGCTATTTAAGCTGTTGAGCATTTAAACTTAACTGCAAATAAATTTTGTATTGTAGTGTTAAAATTTGGCTTATGTGTTGCAAACTAGGTCAGGTGTTATTTAGAACCACCAGCGATGAGGCTGATTTGATTTCTAATACTGCTAACCTAAGAAGGAGAAATTGTTCTATAGGCAATTATTTCTAGACATCAAAAAAAAAAAAAAAAAAAAAAATTTCAAGAGCAGGTCTGCCAAGATGCTGGGGCCTGCAAAAGTGCTTAAGCTTGTAAGTGCTGCCAAATTCTCTTTCATTACTGTATACAGAATCATGAGTAAACAATTATTATTTTTTTTTTTAGTAACAGGATATCTATCTGTATTCAGCAGCAATGAGGGAAAGGTGATTGAGTGTATCTTCTATCCAAAGAGAGAATTATGGTTATCAAATTCTATGTTTTATTATTGTTTAATCTTCTGGCAGCATACTGCAATGGCTTGTGCTACCTAAGTTGTATGCCCCACGCTCACAATCATAATTTTCATTCACAGACGTTTATGTGTATATGCAGGTCTCTATATAGCCCTATTCTGGGACTGAAAAGAAATACGTGGCCAGAAGCATGATTGCTGTTCACAAAAAAGTGAGTGCTAGGAGCCATGCCCGTATATGGATGCAAACAGTGCCTGATTCAACTCCATCTTACACACCTGATACTAGCTGTGTGGTTTTGAAACATAAATACCATGCTGACTTAGGAAACACCACCTTTGAAATACAGGGATGCTCCAGTTCTCTTTGATATCTCCAATACATAACTCTACCCAAGCTACTTCCATTCAGTTCTGCTTGTGGGCCAGTAACACCTTCTCTTGATGGCAGAGGCTGCAACAAGAGCTGGACTTGCCAGAACCACCTCACACCAGAGTCCCAACAAGCCTCTGTGGTATGTGTCTTCATTGACCATGCCATTACCTGACTGGAGCAGGGGGAAGTCCTCCATTTGTTAAACTAGAGAAGGCAAATATTATTAGGATTGAATTACAGAAACTGCCATACCATATAAGATCAAAGGTTTGTCTCTACTAGATTACATCTCCAACCATGTGTAGTATTCCTTTTCCTGAAGTGTATAGAAAGAAACCGAAAATCACACATGTGGAGCAATCTGTCCATGAGGAAAACTTCTTCACAATGGCATTAGGCTGAGAGAAATTTTTTTTTGCCCTGGAGCGTGAATTTTTATGTCATTTCCCAAGCTCATTTTTATTTTTTTATTTTGGCTGCATATTGTTGCTTTATAGATAAATATCCAGTCATTGCTAGATAAATATCCATCATTTATTGAATTCTGCTCAGTGATGTACCACAGCAAGAAAACACCAAACATAAATGCTTATTGTGTGGAACCTTTTGTCATACTATGTTGGGACGTTTCTGGGTGTCCTTTTATAATTATTCTATTAAGGCGCTGCCAGGGCTCAGGACCCCATTACGCTATGCACTGTACAAAAATGTCCATCCCCCCCTTCTGTGAAGAGGAGTTGTGCAGTCCTGCGGCACCACTCGGTCCTGTTATCCGAGCACAGGTGCTGCGGGAGCGGGAACAACAGCAGCAGAACTGTGGACCCTAAACGTATTTACTCTGAAGGTAAATATGTGCCTGTGACTAGGGATGCTCTGTCCCAAAGGGGCTATGGTCTAAGCAGAGGGCTGGAGAAAGCAGACGAATTCAGATGAAGGGGAGTAGAGCAGAACAGTGCCCATTAGCACAATAATCAGCAGGCTGAGCACACTATCAGCCTCATCCATATTCTTGCATTTTATTAATTATTAACAGACTTTTGTGGTGAAGCTCTTATTTTCCGCTATACCATCTGCAGGTTCTTTTCTGAAATAAACACCTTCTGCCTTTTTCCGGCTGTTTTTGGCCTTTGCCTGGCAGACCTGAGGTCAGCCACAGCCAGGCAGCAGCAGCGGCAGGCCCGGGCCCTGCCAGCACCCCGTTTCTCCAGCCACATTCTTCCGCCCATAAGCACCTGCATTTCCTTGGCCCTTCTCTCTTGCACAAGAGAGGCAAAACTCTGCAAAACTGTTACTGTTGTGTGCACCAGTTACTGGAGATCTTTTTGGAGAGTCTCTTCCCTTCCCAGTGTTGCTGCCCGACCTCCTAGGCCACAAGCTTTGGCCTTGTTGTCCACTGGTTGCACCACAGTGTAATTCCATCATCGGTGGTTCAGCTGAACACCCTGCAACCACCGGGAATCAGTTACTTGCTCTTATGACGCTGAAGCATAACATGTGTCCTGCTTGTCAGGAACAACGTGCGTCATCAGGAACATACAACTCATCACGCTGCCGGGAGGGTTTCGGGGACAGGAGGGCGAGGGGGAAACTCTCGCCCGGCCCGGCCCGGCCCGGCCCAGCCCGCAGGCCCCGCGCTCCCCGCGGCGGGCCCGGTGCCTGGGAGCAGCGGAAGGCGGGC
>VXAL01000395.1:56932-67782 GCA_013399475.1 Chauna torquata | reverse complement strand
GGGTGCCGGCGTCGGTGCCGGTGCCGGGCTCTGCGGTGGGCAGCCCTGGGCCGGGCCGGCGGCCCTAGCACGGACCTCGCTTTCTGCTGTGGGACAGCAGCCGGTGGTTGTGTGCCTCTTCGCTGTCTGCTTTCTGTAGGAGCTGCTTCGCTGATTGCTTTTAACTGTTTTTAAGAGAGTCTTGTTTGAGCGGGGGGAGGAAACTGTTCCAGCGTTTGGGGTGGAAAGGGTCTGTCCCAGGTCTCAAGCCCATTCAGTAGAACTTAGTTTGGTTGTTAAGCTAGCCCTGGTTTCCTGTCATCTATGTCTTTGTTTTTGTTTCAGAGAATGCTTTGAAAAATACACGGAAAATAGGGGGAAATGAGATGTGCTAGCCTTGAGGAGCCATAATGCTTGATGTTGCTTTCTATATAAAGGTGACGATTACATTACTGGTAAACTTTGTTCCCCCAACACGGCAACCTAATCTTTTCCGTAGGGAAGACCGGTGAGGAAATCCAGTGTGCAATGTGTTTGTCTCAGTGCTCAGATTCTTATTTTTGTTGCATGCTGTGTGTTTTGTAGATCAGCAGCTAGATTTTTCACTTGTCTGTTTTGTAGTTAATGTTACCTTATAATAATAAATGTGTGAAGAAACATAACAAACTTTCTTGTAATTGTCTGGAAAGCTATAAACATTAGCTTTTCTTGAGGGTCTGAGGATATACTAACAATACAGAAGAATCCTTTAGTGGCAAATTTGGAAACACAATTTTCAATTCTTAAGTGGTTTGTTTTGAACTATATTAATGAGTCATAGGAAAACAAGCTAGAATATTCATATTGTATTTATTCTCATGCATCAAAGCAGGGTCAAGTACATGAGTGAGGGAATTGAGAGATCTTTGTACAGCCTTTTTTGAAGACCTCTAGTGTTGAACGTAGAGCAGTCTCCCCACACAACTTATTTCAAAGCTCATTAAGAAAAAATGTGTAACTGTAAGGATAACGTACTTGAATCATCTCTCCTATAGTTTGAATCCATTTCTAGTCACGGCTATAGATGGCTTAGGAACATCTTTCTTTTTCTTTGCAACTGACTTTGATTTTTTTTGTTTGTTTGTTTTGCTTTTTAATCAGGTCTCCTCTTTAACTTAAACATTCCCTGTTATTTTAATCTTTTCTTGTATATTATGCAATTAAGCTCTAATTGTTCTTGATCTTCTTCTCTGGACTCATTCCAATTAGTTCATATACTTGACTCAATTTAAAGGGCAGTACTCAAAACAGGGTAGAGTACTCCAGCTGAATTCTAAGCAGTAGCATGGGAGACTGCCATTGAAGCTCTCTTTCTGTTTACACATCCTGGTGTAATAGCATACTGTTGGCATATTCAGCTTCTGTTCCAGCTTAGGCTCCAGGTCTCTTCTGTACAACTATTACCTACTAAGTTGTTCCCCTTCCAGCTGATTATTCCTTGTAAATAGAAAATCTTGTGTTTTGTCTTATTAAAGTGCACTTCCTGTTTTTGTTGTTTTTTTTCCCCCCTAAACCTTCTTTGATTAGTAGAGGCAAGATTAGAATTCAGAATTTTCTGCCATTGTGTTTTGAGCTTGCTGTCATCTGAAAAATTAATAAACATAATATGTATTTAAATAATACTAGACGTAGGAAGGTCTTCTGTGAACCTTCCGTGGCCTACATCTTCATGTTATTTTTCTGCATGACCTTCCAGCCAACATGAAAAGTAGCATCAATTTAATATTAAATTGGGCCTAGTCCACAAACTAAATCTATATCAGATAGGGAAGTATGTTTTGTGACTAATTAGGACAAGCTTGTGTACTTCCAGGGCTGGTAGAAGAGAATATTCCAAGCTTGTCTTTTGTTGTTTGATCTTTGGCAGCAGTGTGTTTATTCCTTAGATGTGCAAGGCACAGATCACCCTGAAATAGATATGGAGAAATCTGTCCTTAGTAAATAGAATTTGGAAATATATTTGGGCCACACAGTAATGCCCATCTTAACGCCTTTCTCCTTCTTCTGCATTGCTTAAGTTACCTCATTTGAGCCTTCAGTCTTTCACTGGCAGAAGACCACAGCAAGAAGTTCTACTCTGCTTTTCACACCTTGTACTACAGAACATTTTCCTCATTCATCAGATAGAATCTTTAATACGTTTATAAGCTAAATACAAAATCCCGTGTGTAATATGCCACAGCTGTCTCTCACTTTGCATTTTTTTTCTTTACATGTCACTGTACTGCTTGAGCACTTTCCTGATGTGTAAATTAGGTCTGTATGACAGCATGTTAGCTAAAATTCATCAGTCTTTACAGTTCTTTCTCAGGAGGTTTTCCTTTCCTGCTAATGGAGGCTGCCTTAAACCATAGCTGTACAGGAAGTTCCAGCACAGCACAGAAATGTACTACTTTTCTCAGCCTGCCTGTCTCTAGCTTCACTGTAGCACAAACTAGAAAGCATTTGGTGTCATACGCTCACTCTGAGCTCCCTGCTTTCACCTGATGCGACAACTGGGAGGAAAAGGGGGTCTCCTAGGAATGTCACATTGTGTCTTGCATCTTCAAAAGATTGGAACTGAGTAGCTGTTAAAATTGTATAGGAAGAGAATCCGAAAGGAAAAGTTGACTTTCTCAGCTGCTCCATGATATTGTTAAGTCCTATCTTGAACAAGTGAGATTAGATAACTCCTCAGTGCAATGACAGCTGCATCTAAGGCATACATCCAAACATTATTTAATAAGGCCCACAATTGAATAGGATCGTATCTATGAGGGATGGAAAGATGCTACCAGATGACCAAGTTTCTTTCTATTAAGCGTAAAAAAAACCTTGAATTACCAGACATTTTCAGTCTTTTCTGAATGTGTCTTGAATCTCACTGTAACATGCTTTACGTTGCAGTAGGCTTTTGTTCTTTGAAATTACTTTAAATGGACTCTTCAGATATTCCTGAATTTTTAAAAACTAGGGACATTGCCTCTTTGGGAAGAGGCAGGGCTTTCAGAGATACTGAAAAAAATGATTTTTTTTTTAATTCTGCTGACATGCAGAAAGAATACACAACTTGTGAGTTGTAGTATCAAAGTACCATTTGTGAGTTTGTAGTGTCAAAATGATAGTTAGTAAAAATGTGTTGTGTATCTCGAAGTTGTTACTGGTCCTAACTATTATGCTCTTTGTTTTAAAGTTTGCTCCCTACATCCCTTTCCCTTTTTATGTAAGGGGATATAGGTAACACTGTAGAGGTAGTTTCATGCTGTTGTTCTTACTACTCTAGTGGACTGGAATACATCATGTTTCTTAGATACTGCAATTTAGGATGGATGTGACCAATTGAAATTAGTCCAGAGATGATTAAGAAGACCAATCCCTTCTTTCTTTAAAAAAGGGAACTTAAAAGCAACTCTTAGAAAAAACAGAATTTTCCTATTTAAAAAAAGGAAAAAAAAAAAAGAGAAAGAAGACTTTGAATACACACAGTTGTGACAGAGAACAACTTTTAGTTGTTTTCTGTGTTCATAGGGTGAAGAACAAGAGAAGTAACTTTGTAGTAAAGAAAGGTTCAGCTGAGCGCAAGGAAAAGCTTGGTGAGAAGGGCAGGCATTGGAGCGGGAACCTTAGTGAGGTTAAAGAATCCTGTTTTGTGGAAGTGCTTAAGACCCCTTTGGAGGTTGTCTCTCATATGAGTTCCTGCAAATATTTTAATAAAGATGCAAGTAATTGAGTGCATGAGAAGTTATTTTTTGTTTGCAAGTCATTGTGCGTTAGCTGAGACACAGTAGGTTGCCTAAGGGTGTTCTGACTGTTGAAAATTTGAGGAAAATCAAAATTGACTGTTTCATGATTTTGGTTTACTCTAAAACATTCACTACAATGATTTAAGATAATGTTTATATTTATGATGACATAAGAGCATATGCATGGTTCAGTATCACAATGCAGATACTGTAGCTTGGTTGTGATACAGCAAAGGTAGCCTGTGTTCCATCCTCACTCTGGTGGTAGTTTGTGGTTACACTCCGCTACGCTCAGTGGCTGGCTCTGGCAGTTGCCATTCTGAGATAAAGCAAAAATGATTACTGTTTGTTCTGCATGCAGTCGAGAAAACACACAAATGTGAATAGTAACTCTGTGCTGTGTTTCAATGTGTTGTTAACTTTCACTTCCCACGAACATGGCATTCGTTTAATTTTTATTTTGAAGTCCAAGAATCCCTAGCACTTACCTCTTTCTGTCATCTTCATAAATACTGTACGTGGGATTTAGAATTACTGTTGTAGGGGAGAAATTTATTGCAATAAGGGTTTTGTTGATCTTTAAAGAATATCCTTTATTTGTAAATAACCTAAATATCATAATGTAGCTGAACTATATATGACTTAGAAGTAACAGGCAGGATTAAATAATATCTGTGTTACAGCACAGATTACTTTTCAGAAAAAACAAGTTTAAGTTGTCCAGTTCTTCCATATCATGTAACATAAGTGAATGCTCTGCTATGAGAGCAGAGCATTTTAAGCTAAATTAAATCAGGACTATTCTAATTCAGATGCTTTTGGTCTCTTATGTAAAAAACAAGGGACAAACTTAAGCAATTATGTATTAATATAGGCTTAAATAATACTCTCTTTCTTATTTTAGGGACCTGTGGGATTTAAGAATATCTCTCCTAAGAAAACTTGCAGCTTCTACAGCCTTCCATCTTAGTGTGCAATTGATGATTTCACTTGAAATACTTATCTGAAGAAATTAACAGTAGGCAAGGTGTAATTGCTTTTTAAAAATGTTAAAAGTTCAGCAATGTGTAACAGCTAACAGGATACCCAAGAAAAAGCCATATATTTGTGACATTTGCTATAAACAGTTTGAAACTCCATCAAAATTAGCTAGGCATTATCTGATACATACTGGTCAAAAGCCATTTGAATGTCATGTGTGCCATAAAACATTTAGGCAGCTAGTCCATCTGGAGAGGCATCAGTTAACCCATAGTCTGCCTTTTAAGTGTATTGTTTGTCATAGAAACTTCAAAAACTTAATCACTTTCTTGAAGCATCAGCAGCTTCATAATGAAAATTATCAGAATGATATCAAGCAAGCAGAAAAATCTGTGGATTCCGATCAAGACAGGGTCATTTGTGGCATATTTCGATGTTCTATGTGCTGGAAGTCTTTTACAACTGAAGAGAGGTGGATGCTGCATCAGTGCCTGAAGGCAGACCATCTACATGGTACCAGAAGGAGAAAGAAAACTCACGCTTGTGAATCATGTAACAAGACATTTCCATCAAGATCTAAGCTAGAAAGACACTTTCTTATTCACACTGGCCAGAAACCTTTTAAGTGTTCTTCATGTGGTAAATCTTTCAGACAGTCAACACATTTGAAAATCCATCAGCTCACACACACAGAAGAAAGGCCTTTTCAGTGCTGCTTTTGTCAGAAGGGGTTTAAAATACAGAGCAAACTTACGAAGCACAAACAACTCCATGCCAGAAATAAGACTGTCCCTACTATCATATACAAAGGAAAGACTCCTAAATATCTCAGACCACAGAAACTGTTGGAAGGAAAGATGGATAGTTTTGAGAATGCTGACACTTACCAGTCACAGGAGAATGACCCACATGATGTTCACTCAATTTATATTGTACCCTTTCAGTGCCCAGTGTGTGAGCATTGTTTTGAAACAGAGCAGGTTCTAAATTTGCACAAATGTTGTTACCCGAGAGATGGCAGAAGTTCCAATAATTGCACAACAGCATGCAGCCACACAGTCAGCATGAAAAATAAGATCCTGATGAAGCTGAAGCGCACTGGAGGAAAGGCATCAGATTTTTCTGTGACTGGCAGAAAAAAAATGAGATCAGGTCACTTTAAAAGTCCTGACCTGGTTGCAGCTAGAGATCAGCGTTCTGGTAAGAATGCTTCCACTAAGTCTTTCAAGGACTGCTGTAGCAAGCTTGACATGCACAAGGCAGTTAGTAATCGGATGAAAAGAACGTTTACTATGCCATTACCTTGGCAAGAGCACCTACAACCTCTCGAGGTAGGAATTAATTTAAAAGGTATGCTTACTGGTGAAAGCATGTTGAACATCGATGATTCAGTGCATAATAAGGATGATGATTTTTATGGTTCATCAGATGATGGCTTCTTTGATAATCCAGAAGTATTTCACTATGCTTTTTCAGCTCCTAAAAATATACATAACAGACATAAAGTGTGTAAATGTGACAGATGTGAGAAAATCTTTCCATCTTCATCCAAACTTCAAAGACATTATCTTATACACACGGGACAGAAGCCCTTTGGCTGTAATGTTTGTGGGAAGACATTTAGACAGTCAGCTCATTTAAAAAGACATCAGCTCACCCATACTGAAAAGAATCCCTATAAAAGCCCTGTTTGCCAGGTAGAATTTGAAAATCTGAACAAACTTTTCAATCGTCAGGGAGATCACGTTGAATTTAAGTCTTCTCAGCCTGTGGGTTATTCTCAAACACCTTCACAGGCATCTGGCTTCCAAGATTTTGAGCTGATTCAGTCAAACCAAGCAACCGAAATCAAAGTTGAAATTGAGTCAGGGGACTTTGTTCTTGATACCAGCAGTAGAAACACACAGCCTTATTTGTGCAGTAAATTGTTGGAAACAGAGCAAAGCTGTTACAGTTATTGGCATGATTTTACTGAAGGTATTGAAAAAAGTGATGTTAAGAAACTGTATAAGTGTAGTATCTGCTTTAAAACTTTTAAATCACCATCTAAGCTTGAAAGACATTACCTAATGCATGCTGGACAGAAACCATTTGAATGTTCAGTTTGTGGTAAAAATTTCAGACAGTCCCCGCATTTGAAAAGACATCACCTTACTCACTTTAAAGAGAGATTAAAGCTGAGTTCCACTGAGCAACAGCAAGAGAATATATTGTTTTCATTGAAACTGGATACTGTCCCATGAAATACATTAACTTTTTTGGTTGCATAATTATTAAAAGGCTTACGTTAGATTGAACAATTGACTGAAAGGGATTATGTTTTTAAGTTGCGGAGATGACCTGATGAAGAGTTAAGATGCTGTATTCAGAACTGTGTACTTGATTATAATATGTGATGACAGTGAGAAGATGGTGAAAACAAAAGCAATAAAAAAGCTGCTTTCCATTTCTTTTCTTTAACTGTATTTATAAATACACATTCTTACAGTATTGATAGTGTTGCAGCAATCTGCAGTGCTCCATACCTTTTCTTGTATTGTATTTTATGATAGTATGCTGTCCGATGATAACTATCAAAAAGTAAAGATAAAAAGGTAATTTCCAGAATACAGGAAAACGGTCCTTTTACTTTCTTCTGGCTCCCTGTACATTGCAAACAAGTATGCAAATATTGCATATACTTGCTGTATTTAGTTCATACTTTAAAAAAAAAAAAAGTTAGCCAAAGAAGATGCAAAAAAAAAAAAGTTGAAAAAGTTGAAGTGGAAAAGAACATTTAATGAGAAAGACTGTTGATTAGCATTATAGAACAGTTAATGGAGAAACAACTGCACATCTGTAATGTGCTTGGAGATCTGTGGATGAGGAATTACATCTTTTCCTTATTTACAGTAAAATGTGAGTAGACAATGCTAAAGTAGTAGGGTTTATAATTAATTAATCCCTTTTACCACTTCATTGTTTCCACTTCTTGCGATGTCCTTTGCCTTTTCTAGCTTTTTTTTTGACCAGTTCATGCAATACCGAATTATTTTTCTGCAGGAAAAGAGGGCAAGAAATTACCATTAATATTACACATACGGTTACTATCTGTTCCTTTTAACATACATATTGCACCAGTAAAAGAAATGTTGTCTGAGATGTGATAATAACTCAGACGAGCAGTTTTGTTGGGAAGTCATATTCTTGTTACATCAAATACAAGAAACTGAAAATGACTTTTAGCTCAAATTTAGAGTCTGTAGTTATACTTCTGGTAAGTAGAGAGCTTTGCCCATTGTGCCTGTGGGGCTGGCAAAAAGTGTAAGCGCAGTGGAACTTTATTCATTGAGAACAAGAATGAAGTTTGTTTCTTTTTTTTTTTTCCTCTGAAGAATCTGCCTTTTAGTATATTTTCCTTTGTTATACAGCTTCTGAATAGTTGAAACCTAAAGTTTTTAATCTATATCTAAATTAACATAACTGTAAGATACGTCATTCTTTCCACTATTTAAATAGATACATATTTATTTAAGTAAACTGTTCTCAATTTTTTCTTTTTCCTTTTTAATTCTTGAAGTGATTTATCTAGGTTTTGCTGTGGCATAAGCTTTTTAGTAGTTGGTATAAATGAAGTGAAGGGATGAAGGGAGTTTTTATTTTATTTTTTATGTGCTGTTCTTTCCCATTTTCAGAGAGAATACAACCAGGAAAGATACACAGAAACATTTAGTTACTATGATTTTTGTATGACAGGCTAGGCTAATTCAGTGTCTTAAGAATGACTGTAGTTATATATTGAGATTTTTTTTTCTCCCCATGTGAATTGTTTCATATTGAAAGAGAATACTGTATAAAATGTTTTGGAAGTGTATTGTAGAGCTCTTAAAATACTTGTAATAAACTATTTTATTTATATTGCACTTCTATTGTATATTTATGTGCACACGAGAGTATTGAAACTATATAACATTCAGTATGCAGAGAAGTTTAAGACTAGGTATCAAAATAACACTTTGCATGTGAGAACAAATAGGTTTTGTTTCAGTTTTTTTTTTTTTTGCTATAGAAACAAAGTATAAATATGAATATGTTTAAAGAGAGTAAGATCTTTTTTTAAGATGTCCGTCATTTTACAAATGATATGTTTGAGTGTAATGTTTGGAGAACAATAAATTTGGTATGTTTTGAAAAATATCTATTTGAGTAAAATGGGGGAAAGATAATACAGAAAGCTACTTTTGAGGGATAAATAGGTGGGAAGTATTACTCTCTGGTTAATTTGGAAATTAATGTAATCTTTGGGCTTTATGGGAGGGATTTCAGAAGGGCAGTAATGGCCATTTTGTTTATCTGGCTCTCTGTTCTTTTTATCAAAAGATTTGTGCCAGTATAAATTCACATTTTTTAGCGGAATTACAGCATAAACCAGCTAGAAAGAGGTAAAGAGGTTTCTAAGAGTCAGGGGAAAAAATCTAAGGTTGAAATCCTGTCTCTTGAAGTCAATAGTAAAATTTTCCATGTACCTTTGAGAATTTGAGCTAGAGTGATATTCCCAGTGTTTAGAATAATATTTCATGTTGTTCATTAGTATATTAGTCATTTTCCATCATGCTTCCAGGCAAGTTCAAGCCTACAATCTCCAAAGTGTATTTGGTGGCATAAACATTACCAGTCATTTTGTTAGAATGAGCTGATGGCTAGCAGTCATATTCTTATAGTACTGTAGTGTTTTTTTGTTTGTTTTTGTCTGTTTGTTTTTAAGACTATATGCAAAAGCAAAGCATATTGTAAACAGGAAAGTGGTGGGTCCTCCTATGTTAATATTGAACTTCCTTCAGGAGAACTTACTAAACTGCATGAATTCAGCTTTGAGGAAATTATATGTTAGATATAAGAAGGGTCAAATATTTTAAACTGAAAAAGGTTAAAGGGATTTTTGTAAGGCAAATAAAGTATGCAGTACTTTAAAGTATGCAGTAACTGGAACTGCAGTACTATCTGATTACATAGTCCATTTTCTATCTAGGATATATGGCTATGGTTAGCTTTAAAACGTTTATAATTTTACATGGTTGCTGTGCTATCCTTGTAATGTTTGCAGAAAGTCACAACTTGCAAAATGTATATGTATAGGAAACAAATTCAACTAGAAAAAAAAACCGTTTTATTGTTTTTGTAGCTGCTTCTCACTGAGCAATTAGGTTGTCACTTGTCTGTGATCTTGTCTCACTCACTATTATACCTATAGCCAACAAGAAAAGTTGATGAGGCAAATGGGAAACAGACACAGAAGAAACTTAATTGAAGTTAATGAGACCTTAGGCTTCAAATTGTGATGTTGGATTTAATGCTTAGTTTTCCTGGCTGCCGTCTAGCATAAATGTAAAACTTTGAAAGTCATAATCTCGCAACAGAGCCTCACTTGAGTAATGCTTAGATAAGTACAGTTGGATGATTCTTAAATCAATAAAAACTATAGATTTGGTCCTCCTAATGGCCCCTTGTAATAATGTTCAAAATGTCTAGATGTCCTAAATAACTAAAAGGGTCACGGTTCATATTTCTAGCACAAGATTTTGTGGATTTTTTTTAAGTGCAAGTTTGAACTTAATAGCCTGGTTTTATGGTCCGATGGCTATGGATGAGATGCATCTGAGAGACAGTTATCATAAGGAAAATCAAAATTACAGATGTGACTTTTCTTTGCTCTCATATACCTTATTTTCTCCATGTTAAGCATATTAATTGGGCTTCTTCGTATATGGACTAAGTCTGTCAAGCAGCTTTTAAATAGCATCTTTCTTAGCATCTGTTTAAAAAGTGAATCTCTGAAGTCCATGAAAGTGAAGGATTAATCAGCCTTACACCAATGAAATCACACACAAGTAGAATTGATCATTTCCTTGTTCAGAAACCACTGTTCAAACATGAACATTATCTGCCATGAGTTATCACAAGTTCTTGAATGTTGTTCTACTTTTGTACTCCGCCATTTCAGTTCCTGTCTTCTTCCTGGATCTGTTAATGTATGACTTGGTTCTGCTATACATCTGCCATGATTTGTATATTCTGCTGAAATTTTTCCTCGTCACTGGAATCCTTCCAGTATACCTGATCCTAATTTATATGGATCTGTGAAACCCCGTA
>VXAL01000395.1:0-44401 GCA_013399475.1 Chauna torquata | reverse complement strand
CGGCGCGATGGCGGCGCCGGCGGCCTCCGTGCCGCCGAAGAAGATCGTGGCGCCCACCGTCTCGCAGATCAACGCGGAGTTCGTCACCCAGGTGGGGGCTGGCGGAGGAGGGCCCCGGCGGGCGGGGGTCCCTGCGGGCTGGCAACGCCGAGCCGGGGCTGGGAAAGGCCGGCCCGGCGGCTCCGTTCCACGCTCGGGAGCCTGGCCTCCTCGTGGGCCCTGGTGGCTGCGATCTCCTCAATTCAGTGGCCTTTGAAACCCGTGGGTGTTAGGGAAGGGGTCGTGCTTTGTCCTAAGTGAGCGGAGATTTTTTAAGATCTGCATCATGTATGAAAGTGTATATACCCCCCAGAATTTTCAGGCCAGAGAGACTTAAGAGTACCATAAAATTAATCAGATTTGTTGTAATACGTGAAAAATTGGTGACCGTTTCTTGTAGCTGAACTTTCTAAGTGGCGTTATGGGTCTTTTTATTGTACTGGAAATACTGCTTCCCATCCGCCTCTACAGCACACAAGAGTTTGGATAAAGGCGTCTAGGAAGCCCTTGGCAGCATCCATCTGACGGCTGCAGCGAATGGCCGTACAATGCTAGGCCTCTGCATGTAGCCATCACTTCTGTGTGAAGTGTCTCAAGGGGAGTGTAATCATTTGCAGTCTGGGGTTTGCAGCACTGGAAAGATCATGTATTTTTGAGGTATTTGTTAGAGGTAACTTAGCAAAAATATATATCTATATTTACTATATAGCAGTCTCTGCGTCTGAAACTTTTACAGAGAATTGCGGTTCTGTTAGAAAACGTTTAGGCATAGAACCTTTAATGGTTGAAAAGCATTGCTGTTGAAAAAACAATGTCGTTACGTGTAGTTATCATAACCTGAAATTAAGCAAGAAACTAGTGAAATGGGTTTGGAGATTGGATGTGTTATAGAGCTATTCTGTCATTACAACTGAAAATGTATATATTTACCATGTTTTTTTTTTCCTCCATACAGTTAGCAAATAAATACTGGGCTCCCCATGTGAAGAAAAAATTGTGTTTTGATTCAAAGGTAAATATTTCTACCAAAATTATGCTAGGGTGTGAAAGAGTGAAGATCAACCATTTTCTGACATGCTAACCTCTGATGGTGCCTATTTTACATCAGAATATGGGAGACTGCTTGAAAGGTCAACAGCTGCTTAACACACTATAATTATAAGTTGTTTGTTATTTATTTGTAGTTTATAAATGTAGGCACTCTTAAGAAGACATGTTATAGCAGTGCAGTTCTTTTGCATGCTGTTTGTTCAGTTTATTTTAGCCAAGAACCTGTGAGTGTAAAACATGTTTGAGATGGGGATACTCTTAGAAATCAAAGGAGGATGAAAGATGCAGGTAATACTGAGCTGTAATACTTCTTAAAAGCTTCTTTAGGGAGTTTTGATTGGACAACTTTAGTGTTGTTCTGCTGGATATCTGTGTGTTCAATATTTAAAACTTGGCCTAATGTGTTTGGTTTTGTGTTGGCTTTCTGTGGTGCAGGGTCCTTCAATATTAGGTTCCTTTCCCTTGTGGTTATTTGGCCAAATCACACTTTTCAGCCTCAGTTTGCTTGCTTTTTGTAGTACTTGTGATTGTTAGAACTAGGATGAAGATCAGCAGCTGAATGACAGGTCTTTGTCGTGCAATGTTAAAGTGTGCGTATTGCAGCAGATGGTGCAGATTCTTTCATTCTTACTGGAAAAACTGGATAGGAGTGGCTGGATTTGGTTTTTTTTTTAAAAAAACAGTGACAGCTGATGACTGGGTTAATATAGACTTGACTCTTCAAAGACTGTTCTTTAAATTCAACAGTAAACCAAAGATTAACAATAAAAAGGCTTGCATATCTGTTTGACTTTTATGTAAACTTTCAGTGAGATGTGGGTTATTTCTTCTGAATAACTTAAATGAAGGTCTTATCAATTCTCTATCATTATGTGCTTTTTTTCCTCCCTAAGTTGATTGATTTTCTTTGTGAGAATGTACGTCTATGAAGCTTTTGGTCTCATCAGAGCTGAGACATACTTGTTGTGACATATTCTATCAAATAGCTCTAAGCAGAGAGTAACTAATACAGAGTAACTTTGAGTGCATATCAATGCATTTTTAATCATTTCATGAAGTATAATTTTTTTGAATTATTCTTTCCCATAGGTTATTGAAGATGTATATACAAAAGAAATTGTCAAGTCAAAGTAAGTACAGTAGTCACTTTCAGTTAAAGACAAGCATTCCAACCTTATGTGTATCGCAGTTGTTTCTAATGTTTGGCAGAACACTTTAAAATACATTAACGTGTTGAAAGCAGGTGAAGATGGCTCAAGTACATTTGAGTAATTTAATCCTTATCTTATTTCAAAGTCAGAGTGTGGCAAAAAGAAAGTTCATGAGCTCATACTCCTTGAATATGAGGGTTGGACATAGTATTGTTTGGTTCCTTGATCTGCTAGTATGTTGTGATTTATGTTGGTTTTGTGTTGTGATGGTTATAGAAGGCTGGTCCCTCTTTTGTCAAGATATGTAAAGAAAAAAATTAGTTAAAGATTGTGGTGCCTCTAGCTTTTTGCTTTTTTCCTAATTATTGTAACCAGGGAGACTCTCATTTCAGTGAGTTTTAATGTTAGATGAGGGAGACAAAAAAAAAAAATCTAGATAAACTGTTTTCTGCAGCTGTGTGTATAGAAAAGAGTGGTAACCATAGCTGTTTGGAGCTCTTCAGGAGAAGTTTGAGTTCTGGAGAGCATGATATTTATGATGCTTTAGGAAAGTAATCTTAAGAATTGCCATGCAGGATCTGAGCAAGCTTGCATTTCCATTGACTAAGAAGCGATACTGTTACAGACCGAATAAATATATAGTTGTAGTTTTCCAGAATATGCTGTCAGCTTCCAGCAATTTACATCTTCAAGGCTATTGGAAGTGGTATCTTCATACTTAAAATATCTGGATGGATTTTTTTTAATGTAAATTTGTTGGTTACTTAATCAACCTGCGTGAACTTTAGCTTTCACAGTGTTACAGCAGTTGCTTCTATATTCAAACGGTTGCTCTTGCCTAGAAATGTATGTGTGTAGGGCAGGGAAGATATTGTCTAGATGCTTCAACAGGTTTTGTTATATAACAATATGAGGGAAAAAAAATAGCCATTTTCTGTGCAGCTAAGATGTGCATGGGAGGCTTTCTTTTCTGTGTTAATTGTTTACTTTTTTCCTTTTTAGGTTTGCTATTAGAAAGATAATGCTTCTTGAATTCAGGTAAGCTAAATGGAGTGAAATTTTAAGTTATTTTTCTGTAGGAACCCATAAAGATGAGAAGCAAATGCTGGGCAGTGAATCTGCCTGAAGGTAGTACACTCATTTGTTCCCACTTAACTAAAGCCTTGAATTACATATATAGGAAAATTAAGTGAGGAGAGCATGGTTTGGGGAGAAAATAATTTCGTAAGCGTAAGTAACATTTCAGAATATCTTGTTTTATGACTCTGAATTTCTAGTATAAATGAAGCACCAAAGAACAGAGTAGGAATGCAATAGGTGAAAAACTTGGATCTATAATTTGAAATGTGTCATTAAGCCTTAACTCAGAACTCAGTGAAGTCAGTGGAAGTTTTTGAGTTACGTCTTTTACTGCAAGGGTAAAAATGAATTGTGCTGCAACAGCATCACAAAATTTTCTTCACTTGAAAAGAAATGGAAGTCTACTTACATCTAGTTTAGACTTTGCTGGGAGAACTTACAAAGCAAGTCTAAAATGGTGTAAAATACGTTTGCAATTTGATGTATTTACAAATACAATATTTAGCATTCTGCTTGGCTCTCTTTCTCAAATCTTCTGAACAGACAGAATGAGATGTTTTTTGGTTGGTATAGATTCTTTGCTTGCAAAGGCTGAAATATATAAGTAGTACCGCTAACTAGGAAAGTAGGATAAACTTTCTTGTGTTTACTGCTTTAATAGAAAAGGCACAAGAGAAATTGTAAGCTGTGGTTTTGAGTTTGACCAATGGTGTGCTGGTAGCATGCCTGTTCTGGAATTTCCATGAGAGCAATACCATGCGGTTAGTGTTTTAATCCTTTCTGTGAACATTCTTAATATTATCAGCTTGTAATGTAACTTAAGTACTTTCTGGTATATAGCCCCATCTACTGCCATTTGTCCTGTAAGTCATTTTCTATCTTTATTTTTTCTTTTTTTCTTCTTTCCTCATCTATCCCTTAAGCTCTCCTGCCTTCACACGCATGAGATTTTCCTGTTCTCCATTCTTGCTCACATATGTTTATCCTCACTTAGGGGTATTAAATTTTTTTTTGTTATGTACTGAAGTTTATTGGAATCCCTGGGCGAAATGAAGTGTGGAGTTCTCTGTGGATTTTGTGGGTTTTCTTCCCCTCCTGTTGGCAGATTCAAGCTCTTGGGAAGCAGTATGTGTTCCATCTTGTATATATCTATGATATTATCTCAGCTGCTCCGTCTGATACTATGCGTTCTGGCTGAGCCCCAGAAAGTGCACATCCCTGTCTGACCCGTATTGAGACTTCTACTCTTGGTTACAAACAAGCCCTTGCTGCCTTTTTTTCCGGCTATCTCTGGCACTTGTCTTACCTGAAATGATTGAAGTAGCTTACCATAAGACATCAAAAAAGTAAACTGTGGAAAAAGTAAATAACTAAAACTGGATTGGCTCATGAGGGGCAAAAAGAATGTTAGAGCTGGGATTATGAGGGGAATGGGTGGGCAACTGGATTAGGAAGAAGCAAGACTTCCTGGTGGCACAGGGTGCAAGTACGCTGTTGAAAATGATGGATTAGGGATTGCCTCCTCGGAAGTAGCTGTCCTGCATAGCTTAAAGAGGTAGTTAGAGGAGAGGGACGATTGTGTGTCCAAATTTCCTCTCATCTCTAAGCTTTAATTTTAAGAGTTTCTTCTATAAGAAATGTGCCATGTTAATGAAGAAGTGCTCGTTACTGGGAAGCTGCTGTTTCCCAGTGTCCAGTAATTTTTTCTACTTTCTTGAAATCACTTAATCACTCCCATAATATTAAATATTTTTAGTCACACTATAACGTAATATTTTTTTTACCACCTTTATGTGATGATTGCAAACATAAAATCTCTGGATGATTCCTATTTTATTTTATTTCTTTAATAAAGGGCATTTAATAATACGGATAGTGTTACACAGTAGTTGTCCTTTGCATCTTATGCTAGGAAGTGCTGCATGTGACATTCTTTAGACAAGTAAAGCTTTTGGTTTTGTTTATTCTTTCTGGAAAATCAGTATGAATTCATGTTCTGACTTTGCGTTGAGCCGTGGCTACTTACTACACTTGAAACTCCCCTGATCAGTGTGTCTTCCTGATGAGAAACTCATGAGTCCCTTCTAACAGTTATCTGAGTCTGCCATTAACAAGTTTTGCTGCAGTAACCTAGATGAGAGGTAACTTCAGGAACTATTCACAAACTATAAAGATGGCAAAAAAAAAAAAAAAAAAAAAACCAAACAACTGTGGATAACTGCTTTTTCATATGAGTGACAGATTATGTGGGTGGCAGCAACTAATGAAATATTCTTTGTCTCTTCACAGCCAGTACCTTGAAAATTACCTATGGATGAATTATTCTCCAGAGGTGTCCAGTAAGGCATATTTAATGTCAATCTGCTGTATGGTGAATGAGAAGTTCAGAGAGAACGTCCCTGCGTGGGAGGTAACCAGTTACAATTACAGCTAGAATTGACTTTTATCCACAAGTTGCAGCTTCTTCAGCGTGCTCACTTACACTGACAGAAGGTAGCAAAGCTTGTAGTGTTAAAAGTAAATGGTACCTCAGCTGGAATGTCTCATATGGTATTTTAAAGTGCGTATTCCTGTCTGAGAAAGCAGTGTACAGATGGAAGATACCTGATTCTTTTCAGTGCATGAGTCTTTTGTTCTGCTGTGTGATTCCTTTCTATCAGCAGTGTTTGCTTTTTTGGCAATCAACAAGTCTGGCACTTGCAGAGAAGTTATTTCACTGATATTGAAAGAAAAGAGGATTTTTATATCTGTGGATATAAGAAAGCACCACTGGAAGTCTGACATTTTGTCTAATATTGTCTTGCTTAAAACCTGTGAATACAGTTTTGTAGCTTTGTTGCATGAAATTTTATACTAAAATAATCTCTTATTCTGCTTCTGTGTATACTGTTTTGTGTAGTAGTAGGTTCAGAAATAATGTAGTTTTTCTACAAGTAGTCTGATTCTCACAGGCTGTCTCAACGACACGAACCTGCTTAGAAATTCAATGCAAGCATCACTTTAGAAGCACACTTACTTAGGTAGTTGTGCTATTACTTAAGCACTGGCAAAGCATGGAGGGTAAATAACTTAGGTATATGATGTCTGTGTCTTTTACTTTGCTCTGGCGTAGGTACTAGAAGCAAAATGACAGGTGCACGTTACCAACCAAGAAGCTTAGTTAAATCCTTTATTTGGTACACGGCTGCCCTTATAAAGAAACTGTTTTATTGCCGTAGTTACTCAGTTTATCTTTTTCTGGCTGAGATAGCTGAATGCAAGTTCCACAACTGTAGTTAATCTTTGATGTTTTTACTTGCTCACTTTTTGTAGATCACTAAACAGCTGCCATAGTTTTGGCCAAAATCTGCCAATTTTAGTTGCAGGTCTAAGGGAATTGTTCTATCCTGTGTCACTTTACAGTAACAGTGTGTGATCACCAGTTGAGCATTTCCACAACACAATCCACTCCACTTGTGCTTCTTGTTCAGTTTGTCCTATGCATCACCTGTGTCAGAGACCAAGCAGAATGCAGTAGTCCCTCTAAGCTGTCTCATATATTGGGGATCCCTGGACAGGAGGGTATCATTAGACAGAGTTTTGCTTGTGCTACCTGGTCAGAATAAGTGACAGAGAGAGAAATAAATCCTTCCTTTTGTGGATTTGAATGAACCTGGAGATCTCAAGCTGTGTTATGTGAATTAAGATTGAAATAATTTGTATCACCTTGACTCAAGGTTAACTTTCTCTTCTATTCCTAGACATTCAAGAAAAAGCCAGAACATTTTCCCTTCTTTTTCAAATGCATACTGGAAGCATCACTGGTTGAGAATGACAGTGAATTCTCTCTACATGAACAGACAGTCCTCCTGCTTTTCCTTGATCATTGCTTCAATAGTTTGGTATGTTAAAAGTAACTGTAATACCGTGTGGTTATGCCATTCTGTGTTAGCAGCAGTTTAGTTTTAGGAATTCCTTAGGAGACAGGTGAAGCAAAATTTCCATTTAGAGACGATTATGGTACTGGAGGGCTTTTACCCTTCTTTTTGACACTTGCTTTGTCTCTCACCACATTTGTCTTGACACAAGGTTGTAAGAGACTCAGAAGTAATGACACACTGCAATTTAGAGGCATATACTTAGTTATATATCAAATGGTGCTTAAAAATATTTATATTTAAAAAGATGCTTTACCCTTAAAAGCAGATTACTTACTACTGTGCTCTTTTTAGTTTGGTTGCAAAATTGCATAAGATGATTTTTATTAACAATTGAGAGAGACAGTAGACTTTTTTCACTTTTGAAATGAGATTTTAGATAATATTTGTGTCTGCACTTTTTGTGAGTTAGTCCTAAGAAACCATTTGACCAGACTGTGTTCTTAGTCTGCTGTCTGTAAAAACTGGGCACAGTTGTAGATCCTAATTTGCAACTGTGGGGACTAAAATAGAAGTATGTTACATGAAACATGGCTCTGTTACCTCTCTTGCCACTGACCTTTTGTATCAGAGACAGGATGTATCGGTCAAAATCAGGGTCTGCACAAGCAAAGAACAAAATAGTGTCTTGCAAACGAAATAGCTGAGGAAGTATATGATTTGATTTTGGAATTAGGGATAATTACGGGAGCCAGTAATCCTCCTAAACTTTATAGGTCTAGTTTATTGATCTTCCTTTTTAAGGAGAGTTTGATAGCAACTGATGTAATCCTGTCTGCAGGACATGTTTCTCATAAAACGCAGTGTGGAAGTCAGTATGAATGTGCTTGCAAAAGCATACGTCTATTAGAAGCTACACATCTTTGTGAGGTGCAGAACAGGATAGTCATGGTAGTGTTTTAAATGTGGAGCAGCGAAGTGTGAAGTTTCAGAATGCTGAGAATGGAGTCTTTGTCCATGCAGATATATTTAAGAAGTTGGTGCAAATTCTTCAGTAGTTAAGGAAAGAAAAAAACTTTGTGAGTGCAGATCACAGACAGAGAGAGAACATTAAATTATAGAGAAAATTACTTACTTTAGAATTGGAAGAGTGTAGATGAAGTGGGAGAAATTTGGTAAGTGAAGGGCTTAATGAGACAAAGAATAGAGTAAAAAAGAATAGATTAAAAAGAAAGCATAGTAAGAAAATCAGTTGAAGAGCAAGAAATGACTGAAGAAATAACATCAGTTCTCATCAGCTTCTATGTTAAAATACTTACATGGATGGGGCCCCTGTCAAAGTATTCAGACTTGACAGAATCTATGAAAAAAAACTAAAATGATGAAGTCGTCAACAGTTTTAAGAGTTACTGGGGAGAAATGTTGTGTAGTTTCCTGTTAGGAAATTGTGAAATCTAATACTGCAACATACATATACTTTGATGGTAATGTACATCCATCTACTTTGTAAGAATATACTGGCAAGACATGCACATCAGAAAATCTAAGAGTTCTTAAAAAACACTTTTTATGTTTCTAACTTTCTAACAGGAAGTGGATTTGATCAGAAGTCAGGTGCAACAGCTCATTTCCTTACCGATGTGGATGGCGCTACAACCTGTAAGCATAACGTTGTAAACTGGCAGAGTGATCTTCTAGACAGTATGCAAGTCCTGTAATGTAAATTGTATAGTGACTGTTATTTAAGTGTAATATATGAAGCTGCCTGCATTGCTATGGAATTATATTTTTGGTAAAACTCCCTTTCCTGTTTGTTGCAAATTTCCATGTAATTGTATTGTTCCTCTGCGATTGTCGTTTTTTCATAAAACTAAGCTTTGTTGGTTATTGCTTCTTTGAGCTATAATTTGTAGACAAGGACATGAGAACACCAGGACTGGGAAATGGACCTGCTACATGGAAACAGAAAACGCTGGAATAGGAAAGGAAGGAATACCAAAAAGCCAACTGAGAACGATAAATGTGGTGGGACTGAGGCAGTAAGGATTAACTAGCTGCACTATGTAGATAAGTCAGTGATTTCTATAGAGATTTCTCAGAATTAGTACTTGGAATTATTGAGTCTCTCAATACTTACTTCCCATGTGAAAACAAGGATTCTTGGTGAATCAATAACACTTTACCTTTTCAGAAACGACTGGAACAAGAGCTGAAAAAGACACCAAAACTAAAAAAATTCTGGAATCTCATTAAGAAAAATGATGAGAAAATGGATGAGGAGGCAAGAATGCAGTATGTTACAGAAACCTTTTTTCCTGTTAAATCCAAAGCCCTTAATGAATTCATTATAATTCAGCTAAGTGAAGTAGTTGTAATGATAAAATGTGTAATATAAAAAAAGTAAGCAAACAAACAAAAAAATCTGTAAAGATTGCAAATAAAGATTGATCATGTGTGATCTCCTGGAAACTGTTTTGTTTTCCAGTAGTCTTTATGCAAAATAATATTACAGAACTTAACATTTTATTTGATCAGTGAATTTATGATTCCAGATTTTAGAGCTATAGGATGAGAGCTGTATGAGAATATTCATATAGTTAACTCATACATTTTTTCGTGACCTTTAGCAAGGGTTTAGCTCTTATGTGAATAGCTATTAAAATGTTTGAATAAAGTTGTGTGTATCTTACCAAAGTTAAATGTTCCAATACTTTTTGTGTTACAATGTGGTAAAGTGTAGGTGGTGGTGTACTTCTCTTCTTCTCAATAAAAGCATGGGTTGTTAATCAGTTTTGTGGTGGAAGTTAAAAATGCAGATTCTGCTAATCTGTCTGCCCAAGTGGAAGGAGAAAAGTTATCATCTAAACAGTTTAGGTATGGTTTCAAGCAAACTGTTACCACTATGTAAATTTTAAAGCAGCTAACTTTGTATTAATGAAAGATATGTACTTCTAGTCTGCATTTCAGGAATATTAATGCTTTGGTCATATTTCTGATTTTAGAGCATATCGAGAGAGAAGATTTCTTTCACAGCTCATTCAGAAATTCATTTCTGTGCTAAAATCAATACCTGTCTCAGGTAACTGTGGTTCTTGTGTTGTTATCTGGTAATCTGTCTGAAATTCTTTTCTGTTGTCGAAAAGTAACTGCTCCTTAGGATACCAACCTGAGGTTGGAGGCCTTATCTATATGGGGTTTTAGTGAAAGCCTGTCTGCATGGATTTAATGTCAAAATTAGTATTCAAATTTTCGTATACTTTAAAAATGAAATAGTAGAAAGCTACTTTAAAGCTCCTGTACTTCTGTTCAGTATGGACTTAAAAATATATTTCTGGGTAGTGATATTCTTCATTGTGTGCTTACACCCATCTTACAGCATTAAAGCATTTCAGTGCATACTTAGATGGCTTGTTAAACAGATGTTACAAATGCATATCATAAGGCTATATTCTGTCAGTACTGTTGATTTACAGTGAGAACAAAAACCTAAGTGAAGTGAACTTCTGTAAGATGTGACTGCTCTTGATTTATAAGAAGTCATTGTGACAGGCAAAATTATATGCTTGCCTGATTTGGAAAGGAAAAGTGTTTCTATAGGAGGGCATTAGCTTTTTGACATTTAAAAAAAAAAAAGAAAAAGAAAAAGGTTATTATACTCCAAGCACAGCACAGTTTGGGTGAAATCACTTCCCAGAGTTCTGCTTTTGCTCTTAAGAGCTGAAGTTTGCTAAGAGTTTACCTGAGCTGTAAGGGGAATTTCTGTGTATTAGGACTTCATCAAAAAAGGTACTTAACCCCTTTCAGTTGTGCAAAGATCTGTCTTAGAAGGACTTATATTAACAGTACACTGGAGGCTTTAGGAAATAGATATTCATTAAAGTGGATTTGGTGTTGTGTTTTGACTTGATCCTAAAAGCTACTCAGCAGTCCACTTAAAGACTGTACATGCTGCTTATGTCATTGTGCAGTGTAGCCCTTAATGCTTCATTCATGTCAAGTTTCAGTGTAAAATGGATAAAAGTACCACCTTTTAGATCCTTTTTGTTCCTTTTTAGATCTAAGATGGCTCATCTGTCTCTCCTTCATTTGAAGAAAATCTTAACAGCAATCTAGTTTCTCTTTCATGCTACCTAATTTTTTTTTTTTTTTAAAGTGCTTCATTTAAGTGTTTTCACAGGATCACAAAATTGTTGAGTTTGGAAGGGACCTTTGGATATTGTCTAGTCCAACCCCTTGCTCAAAGCATGGTCAACTAGAGGAGGTTGCTCAGGACCTTGTCCAGTTGGATTTGAGTATCTCCAAGGATGAATGCTCTGTATTCTGTTCCAGTGTTTGACGCATGTCACAGTAAAATGCTTGTTTAAATGTCCTCTTTGTGTTTAAGTGGAATTTCCTGTCAATCAATTTGTGCTTATTGCTTCTTTTCCTTTCACTGGCCACCACTGAGAGAAATCTAGCTCCATCATCTTTACTCCTTCCCGTTATGTATTTATACATGTTGATAAGAACCCTAGTCTTCTATTCTTGTGGCTAACAGTCCCAGCTCTCTTAGCTTCATCTCATATGACAGATGCTCCAAGCCCTTAGTCATCTTAGTGGCTTTTTGCTGGACTAATTCCAGTATGTCCAGATCTCTTCTAGTGGGGAGTCCAGCATTGAACACAGCACTCCAGGTGTAGTCTCACCCACATTGAGTAGAGAGGAAGAATCACCTGCAGCCTGCTGGCTGTGTTCTTTTTAATGCAGTCCAGGATGCTGATGGCCGTCTTTGGTGCAACGGTGAATTGCTGGCTCACGTTCAAGTTCCTGTCCACTGGGACCATCAGATCCTTCTTTCCCAGGCTGCTTTCCAGCCAGTTGGCTCCAGTCTCTACTGGTACATGGAGTTATTCCTCCCCAGTTGTAGACCTCCCTTAAACCATTTCTCCAGGTTGTTGAGGTCCCTGTGAATGGCAGCACAACCATCTGTTATATCAGCTTTTCCTTCCAGTTTTGTGTCATCTGCAAACTTGCTGAGGGTGCACTCTGTCCCATCATTGAGGTCATTAACGAAAATGTTAAACAGTATTCTTTTTAGGAAGAACGATACCACCCCTTGTTTGTTGACTTGTTCCATTCATCCACTTTCTCTATTCCCTTTTCCTATTGAAGCTTTTTTGGGTGTTCTTGATGTTTGCTATAGCTGTAGGTTGTATTCAGGAGTTTTATCTTAAATGAATTGCTTGCTATTTCAATAGTTTAATATTTACAAAACAGAAAAGCTTATAAAGTATTTCCAGTAATGTCAGATTTTTTTTCTGTAATGTAAACCATCCTACTCAGAGCTGCCTCTGGGACCAGTTGAGCATAATAAAGCATGCCAGGGACATTTACAGGACCTGGCAGAAGGACCCTTTTCAATGTACATACTGCTGCTTTTTACCTCAGCTTTTTTTTTAACACTGATCATACAGAAAAATTACCTCAGTGATATTTTTTTAGCTTCCTGACATCTTCTGTCTAGCTCTTTGATAACAGTAGCACAGCTATTTCCCTTTCTCCTTAGTTTCAAAGTTACAGGAGGTCTTTTTTCCAGATCCTTTGCATGCTTCTGTACCTTTCTTGTATGTATTACTGCCAGTTTTCAAAGCTATATGTTAAAGATCAAAGGAATGCATTGCAGTGTCAGTGTCTGGCTGATACAGGTACACACTTTTTTCATTCTGATAAGAAAAAGTACACAGACGTGACAGGTCCAGACAGAAGTCGTAGTTCAAATAATTGAAAGAGAAAGCACTTTTTTGATTTGCTGTTCTTATGAAAACATCTGAGTGTTGTGATCCATAATACACTCCAGCTGAAGTTCTGTATAATTGTATGTAGTGTAACAGTACTACTGTAAAAGGAGTAAGGAGGGCCAGTGAGGATTCTCCATCAATTGACCACACTTGCTACATACATAGCACTGGTGTTTTAACTGAAGAGATTTTAATGGGAGAGAAATGAGGTGTGGAAGGAGGTTTTTATGAGCCTAACGTGGTCTAAAGATACTACACTTTACCTGGCTATATACAGTGCTAGGCTGTTTAGGATGCAAAGTAAGTAGGTTGATCTAGTGCACCCTTGAGCATATTTGAGTATTGTGACCGCTTTTTGCACAGACCTTCAACTTTTAAAAGGTAGTAGATATCTTTTTTAGTAACCGGAATGAAAAGTTTTTAAGAAATGTAGCAGGCCTAGTGTCTTAGGAAAGTGAGCATTTTTGTATGTCACATTGGTTGGTTTTTTCAGTAGAAAAATTCACTTCTCAAAGTCTGGTTTCATTACTTTTTTATGTCCAAAAATCTTCTAGTTTGCAATGAAGGGAAGCATTGTTTCAGAAAAAGAGAAGAATGTGCTAGTTGGTTTTCTAATCTTGTTAGAAGTTGATACTGGTGTATTAGCAGCATTTATTATGTTTTTAAAGAGTAGTTCAAATACAGATATATTGTGTGGATCAATTACAAAGATTTTTATTTTATTTCTACCTAGGTCCTATTTCTATGGACAAAGTTCATTATTGTGAGAGATTCGTTGAACTCATGATAGATCTTGAGGTAAGTTATTAAGCTGTTTCAGCCTGTTTCCTGGTGTACTAGGTTTTACATGCATAAAGTCATCATTTTTGCGTTATTCCATTTAACAGCTAGTTATGTTACAGCTGTTCATATGGTTGCTTAATAGTGGTTTCCCATCTATAAATAGGAGGTTGTAGCAGTGAAGCTACATTGGGAACTTGATGTAATGTTTATAAATCAAATAAAACTATCAGAGAAATCTAGGGTCCTGAATTGCTCTATGAAGACATTAATGGTAGTTAGTGGTAATAATTCTGGCAATTGAGGAAAATGCGTGAAGCTTTAATCCATTAGGATTAATCTAGGAGTATTCCTCCCAAAGCATAATAGGCTATTTAAAGTATCTTTTGTGTTGCAGATTATAATCCCAGAAGGCATCTGTAGTTCTGAAGTGAAAGCTATTTCTACTTGGCTAGAATTCATTATTTACAAGGAACAGTTTTGGTGATCTAGTTTTGTTACAGAATAATACGTGGAGGCCAAGTGAGGTTTTGTGAAATTTATCTGCAGGTACTGAGAAGATGGGACAATTTTAAGTTTCATGGTACCAGAATTAAAAGTAAGGCATTAATTGACATCTTCTCACATGAGTAACAATTTATTTAAAATAATTTCAACATTAGAAGACATTGTGAAGTAAGACAGAATTTGCTGAAACAGTAAGCACAGGGGATTTTAAATGGCTTGATCTTGAACTCATACAGACTAATTGTCCTCTACTAAATCCCCTAAGTAACCTGTGCTTATAGTGTAAGAGCAAGAATCCTTTAAATTAGGGGTTGTTGTCTTACAGGCATAATATATTCTCATAAGAGAATAATACATTTGACGTTAAACTTAAGTCTCATTACTAGCCAAACTGCTTAGAGGCAGTACATTTAATGTTTATTGTCATTAGATATTACAGGAGAGTTGGAATTCAGAAAGTTTATGAAGCCTGTTTAAATGACTGGAACAAGCAAATGAGAAATTAGCTGTAAATCCAAGTCTTTTTGCCTCTGTGGCATGTACTGTGTTAATGGGCTCTTTTTTTGCCTATGTTGAGGTACTTGTTTCATATTAAAGTTTACATACTACAATCAAAACTTAGTGATTTGATACTTTCAAAGGAATGACTTCATAGAAAGCTCTTACGGTTTTTGAGTTTGTTTTTTTGTAATGATTGTATGTGGCAATTAACATTTTCTATTAGAGATTCTTTTATTATCTTTGTCTTAGTTCTAAATGCCATGTTGATGCTTTTTGGCTTTCTAAATTCAATGTGTAGATTCCATTGAGAACAATTCATTTTTCTCTTGAATTGTTGAGATGTTCTACTGTGTGCTGTTAAACTGTTGCTACCTAAAGCAGCTTAAAGTATTTACATAGAGAAGAAATTATCTCAGTTTTGCTTACAAAAAGCTTTTTAAGCTTATCATTATTAATAAAATTGAAAAATTCTTAGATCAGCTGTACATATCTTACAAAAAATAGAGGATACAATACCATACATAGAAAAAAGACAGTTCTCAGTCCTGAGAAACTTGAGCTAAAAAAGAATGACCAAAATGAGTACAAACACACACATTTGAAACAATATTGCAGCAATTCGATGCATTATATGTAACACACAGTGATTATATAGACACTTAGTAGTAGAACAAATGCTTTATTTAATTTAGTTTTATTGCTAATAGGGTACAGTCTCAGTAGTGATGAGTTTGTGCCATGCTCCCAGACCTATAAAAATCAGTGTTCATAGCAGCCTACCTGCATAAAACCAGTGTCTTAGCACAGCTTTAGCTGCTTTAATATGAGGACCTCTATATGGGTATTAGATATGAAAATAACTGCAGCAGTCTGTCTTCATCTGCCTTCTTGAAATGGAAATTTATAAGAAACCAAGATTTCTTAAATTTTGAAGAACTGCTTGTACTAATACGAGATTATTTACCACAGGCTTTGCTTCCCACACGGCGCTGGTTTAATACAGTGTTGGATGACTCTCATCTTGTTGTTCATTGTTACCTGTCTAGTCTTGCCAAGAGAGAGAAGGAAGGCCATCTCTTCTGCCAGGTGAAATAGGAAGTTGTGGAAAATAACTTTTTCATTCTGATGCAACTATGAATATTGCAATTGTTTTATTTCAGGTTTGATTGTTAGGTTTTTATGAATATTCCTGTTGGATGCAAACTACATGTTTATTTAAATATCCTTCAGACAGTAGTCCTTTCTTACCTATACCTGTGTGTGTATCTGCTTTTACATTTCTGTCTCTTGTTTTTAGCAGTTTTGAAAAGTAGAACCTAGAAAGCAGTGGAACTTGTGGCTTGCTTTACCCTACGTATATCAGAAGTCATGTCAGCAATGCATTCTTTCCTTCGTTTTGACCTCAGACAGTTCTACAATGCAGCTGTTATTCACTACTCTCCTTCATTTTACTCAGCCATAGACAGTATATTGTTAAGGATCTGAAGATCTCTTCCCTTCTCTGCTTCTCAGCTGCTTTTCTTGCTGCTTAGTGTCCCCCATTTCTGGCATGTTATATCTCTCTGAGGGTCATTGTTGATGGAACAGAAAGCCAGCAGCACATCTGATTAATTTTCTTCTTCCGAGTTACATAGTATCATTGAAAAGTAGGATAAATTCCAGGGCTGATATCAGAGAGGGCAGGAATGAGCAGAACCTCTCCCTTTTGACAGCAGCAAGCCATAAGTTGGATTCAGTGTCTCAGTGAACCTCTGGCTAGGTTGATGTAGCATACTTAGTTTCTGGTATTGATATGTAAAAGAAATGACATTGGCTGTGGGCTGTGCTGTAATTTCTATGGCTTGATGAAATACCTACCAAAATTATTTTATGCATCAGCCAAATTTATATACCACTCCTTGGTCCATTTCTTTAAGTACTTTGACAAGCTGTTGTTTGTGCGTGGTGCCCAGATTTGTTGTTGAATGGTGGTTTTGTTTGTGGTGGAGTATCTCTTATTGTTAATCCACTAATTTGTTTGCATGATGTCTCAGCTTTTAGATATGCTTAAATTCTACACTGGCTTTGAAATCAATGATCAGACTGGAAATGCTTTGACAGAGAATGAGATGACAACAATTCACTATGACAGAATTACTTCTTTACAGGTAAAGTTTAAGGGAGGGAACGGATGTAGTTTTGCTGTTACAACTATTCTATATATAAATTAGGCTGTTTCCCAAAGCAACCCCCTTATTTTTCATTTTGAGTTTCAGGAATAGTTTTAACTTGACTTTCTGTGGCATGTGGAAGACTTCAATTTGTGTATGTGACTATAACTAAATAATACACCCTAGCGAAACAACATAACTTTTAAGGTCAGCTGCTCCCTTTAAATCTATTCAGAAGGGAACATTCAGTGCATTAGGAACTTGATTTATGATTATGCGGTAGGTGGCACCATTTCTTCAAGATCAGTGCAAACATCATAGTAAAAGTGGTCCCTTCTACATAAGAGACGGAAAATAAAGATTCACATCACCTGTAGTCATATATAGTTACACTTCTCAGATTTTTTCACGTCAGTTTTAACAACAAAATTCAAGGAAGCGTGGTTAAAATAAACTTGTTTTTTTTCAGTTGTCTGCAAGGCTATATGTCTGTCCCCTTGCATTTTCATTTTAATGACCAAACAAATACTGATAGGAGGTGTATCAGAAAGACAGTATGTCAGAAGTGCAGGAGTAATAAATAGATAGTGCTAAGAAAAATGGAGATTTCACCTGTTTTTTATTTCTATCCTGGAAGTGTCTACGGAGTGATACGTGTTGTGAATCAGAAGAAGCTATGCTTTTGCATAAATACTTAGTTATTAAATTCTTTCAGTAATGTGCTTACATTCAGTTTTTTGGGGGTTGGATCTTTTGTAGAGAACAGCATTTGCACATTTCCCGGAGCTATACGACTTCGCACTCTCAAATGTAGCTGCAGTAGATACTCGTGATTCACTGGTGAAGTTATTTGGACCTCTCAGGTAAGTCACCAGAATGAAATTTAACATAAAATTGATATTCATTGTTCTCAGTGTTCTAATTTAACAAATTTCTAGCCATTTTTCTTTATGGCTTCTCATGTTAGTAAGACCAATTCATATTTATTCCTCTTTTGGAGCCTTTACGTCTATTGAAATAGGAGGAAATGGAGAGTTTTGGTCAACTAGTAGAAATTAGTAGTGAACTACTAGAATTCCACTGTAAGAAAAATATCTTTTTCCTTTTTTCTGATGAGTGTGAAAAAATGGTAATTTTCTGGAAAACAGCTAGCTGCTTTAAAAAATGAAAGGTTAATTAATATAAGTTAATTACTGCTACAGTTATTTTAATGTAGCTTTTTTTTTTTTTACTCTGATGAGAAATTTTATAGTTGTACTTTAAAAATAAGGTACCCCTAACCTCTCTTTCAGAGGTTTCAGTGTAAGTGATGCAAGCTTCTTTATCTTCTACTGTGCAGCTCAAACAGGCTTCACCAGGTGGCGTCGTACCTCTGCTTACTTCCTCCCCTTCCTGAAGGGAACGACACTAGCTATGAGAAGGAGTTTCTGCTAGAGCTGCTGGTAAAACCATTATTCATATTTAGCATAATTTATCAACTACGCTGTAGTAAAGTAGCTATTTAGGACCTTTTGTTGAACCACTCACTAACCACGGCAGTGTTACAACAGTAAATTAGATACTAAAACGGGGTTTAAAAACATATGAATTAATTATTTGAAAATGTTAATGTATAAAAGCAGTTTTCCTAAGAAACTAGTATGTGTATATTTGGCATAATTGTAAAGGTCAATAAGCAGAGCCCCAGCAACAGTTTTGAGTTCTTCTTGGAAAGTTGTTGTTTGTATAGTTCCTGTTTTTCTCTTAAAAAAAAAAAAATCTGCTAAAACAGATCTAGCTGTTCTGTATCTTTTTGGTTCCTCAAGCCTATTTTTAATACCATTTCATGCACACGATGATTTTTTGGATATTCAATGTATAACAGTTACTGTAGGTGCCTAATCTGATATCAATATTAGAATGGCGTATGTTTTTACACCTTTCATAACTTTTTTTATGGCTGTTGATTTCTTCAAAAATTGTTCACATGATTTCCTAAGGTTTAGGTGCTAGTAATATGATGCTTACTGATACCATGAAGAGATATTTGTTCAGCTGACAGTATAGTAGTATTGGATGGATTCTTTTCTCCCAAAGAGGGAATTAAGACTAGCTGTTGTTGGATGAGCAGTGTTACAGTTAGCTATTGAATAAGTGTTTAATGCAAAAAAAAAAAAAAAAAATCATTTTAAATGGATTCTCTGCTAAGTATTCATTGAATATTTTCAGTTCTGTTGTGCCATTTTTCATCAGCTAAGGAGCCAGATGATTGACTCTAAAACCATGACCAATAGCTGGAGTGTGTGTTTGTTCATCTTTAGATGTTGTAGTATGGATTTAGTTGTATTTAATTGAAAAAAACTTATTAAAACAGAGGAAATGGCAAGTAACCACCAGCATTCTTGTGGATTAATGCTAATGTTTCAGTGATAGCTTTATTGTCCTGTTTTGACTTATGGAAGTTTTAAATGTATCCTTTAGGTTTCCCGTCATGAGAGACGAATATCTCAAATTCAGCAGCTCAACCAGATGCCTCTCTATCCCACAGAGAAGATCATTTGGGATGAAAATATTGTCCCAACTGAATATTATTCTGGAGAAGGTATGATTAGTAGTTCAGTAAAGGCTGAACAGGGCACTAAATGCTCTAAAAAAGCAGTTCTGATATCTGTGCTTATTCTGTCTTCAGAACTTACGCAGTAATTTAGCATCTTTCAGTATCTTAGGGAAGTGATTTCAGATTTTGGAGTTGTGACTCAGGAACTCCGAGATGAAGTTGTTAGCAAATAGTGTATTTAAAGAAAAATCCAAAGGTTTATATTTACATAAAGCCACTTCTTTACTTGTGATCTGGACAACAGATATGCTATACCACCAGTTGTGGCACATATAGTTACTGTGAGGTGAAACAGGTTGTAAATATGCAGCAGAAAAGCAGTTGTCTGTTCTTAAGTATCTTCAAGAAATCCTTTTAAAAAGAGGGGAAAAAAAGTGGTGGTGGCAGGAAACTAACGTCAATTATCTTTTTTTTTATTTCAAGGCAGAAGTATACGCATAGTCAGTGAAAGTTGTATGCATTCTAAATTCAGAATCTAGTGTTCCTGCTTGATGTGCTTATGGTCAAGGAAGGAAACTGCAGGTGTTGAAAGGAAGGAATTACATAATTTTAAACATTGCAATAAACAGCACATATATTTTTGTCTAGTTCCTTTAAAAGGCTTGTGCTTTTTAAAATCTCATACTGAAAATTTTAAAATGGATCATGAGAATTTTCATTGGGATTGTAAAAATTTGAATTTGGAACATGAAAATTTCAAATTATGATGTATATCTTCAAAGACTAGTGCAAAGTATGTTTCTGGTTTGAGCACTGAGTATTATATACCCTCTTCTGTATAATTTTCATTCAGAGGTGGGCTTTTTTTGTGCAGATAAGTTATAAGCCTAAAGTTTAGCTGCTTAGCATTTTTATTTTATTTTATTTTTTGATGAATTCTCTCTGAACCAGTAATTACGATAAGAAAGACATTTGAAACTTAACCACTTCAGTTAACGCAATGTTATGGACAACAAAGGATCTTTTGCATACATATATGATACAAATGCCATCTAGAAGACAGACAGTACTTATAACTAGTTGGATTCGGAGTTTTCTGAATAATAGATTTTCTGATGGAGCTTATCCTTTAAAAATGAAAAAAAAGTATATAGGTGATTGCTGTGATTTATTAATATAAAATTAATTATGTTAATATTATATATTAAATTGATATATAAACCAAGATATGCTTTTCTTTTTTGTTTATTTCTGTGAACAGTACATAGGTTGTTTTAATGCTCTGGAACATTCAGGTTCTTAAATACAAATTGAGGTAGCTTGCCTGTCATTCAGACCATATTGGCAGGCTGACTTTGCAGGAGTCACATAGGTTGTGCATGCTCTGTAAGTGTGCATTATGTTTTATTAGCCCAATATATTAATCACAATCTATGCATTAATGCTGTGGGAGGAGTGGGGGGAACATCTTGTTATATCTGTTTCTGTGCCATTTGGGGAATTTTTAATAATCCTTTAAAGAAATTTTATTAATGGTGAAATGTAATTTTGGAAAGAAACCAATTGTAGAAACATTTCGTTCTTCTGTGGTGAACTCCTTTGATATTATCTGTGTATTGATAGCACTCTTGTGAAGCATTTATACTGCTGTCAGACAATTACAGGTATTTTCTATGCTGCTTCTCTCAGTTTCAGCTTACACTTTGCCTTTTTAAATTCCATGTATTCTGTTCAGCCCTGTTTTCTGACAAGACAGTTTTGTTTTCATGTTTCTTTTGTGTTCTTTAAAGCAGATAAATTCATATTGTCTGAAACTTGAATAAGAGTAATTTAACCTGAGAAAGATAGGAGTATTGTTTCTCTTTTCTTTAAAATAAATAAATAAAATGGAGGAGGAACAGTATCTGTCTGATAAATGTTGTGCAGCCATAAGAGGAGTTGCTTCAGGCCCTGCCCTTTGTGCGTATAACTAACTTTACAGGACAGGGCTTGTTGGTGTTGGGAAATGTGTTAAAGTATTTTATCACCATGTGGCTTTCCAGAATAGAAACTGTTCTGTCACCTTTCATAACTGCCAATGTATCTCGCTGCATGTGAAAGCCAGTATGTAGTACTGGTTTCAAGGATAATACTGCATGTTACAAAAGCCTGATGCTTTCACAGGTCTTAAGCACAGGTGTCAAACTGGAACAGTGGTCCGGTAATGATAAATAAGTAACATTTAATGATTTTTATTACGGAAAATTTGCATCTAAGACTACCCTAAGGCTATGCAAGTAGTTATGTGGACTTATCTAGGGGTTTTAATATTCCTTGTTCAATTATATCTAATTTTTCTGTGTTTTCATTCTCATTGAAAAATCTATAATCAGTAACAAACTTTTGAGAAAAGCTGTATATTAATTGATTTCTTGGCTTAAAATTTTTGTCTACAATAATGATTTTTGCAACTTGTAATAAACCTAAAGGATTGGAGTCAGGAAGTTGTAGGATAATGCATTGTTGTTTACTAGTTAATGAGCCTTTTACATCCTTATTTAATGCTGGCGTAATTGTTGAATTGCCAGAGTACAATTAGTTTGCCCCACGTTTGATTTTTTTAAAGTCATTTTCATGGGAGTTTGAAAACAGCGAAGGATTCAGTCTTTAAATAGTTCACTGTATTACTGCCAGAAGGATGAAAATTCCTTTAATTATGGGCAGGTTCGTCTAGAGAAAACCTGAAATTTGGGGGAGGGAAGGAGAAAAATGTGTACTTTTTAGTGAAATATATAAAAGGAGAAGTTATTAAAATCTCCTAGGATAACAACTTCAGCAGTTATAGAATAATGTGTTTATGAATATGTAGAACCTATATATTAATTAATGTTCTTTTTGTTTACCCATCAAATACCTCTCCCCTCCCACCCCTACCCACCTTAGGCTGTCTTGCACTTCCCAAATTGAATCTGCAGTTTCTGACTCTTCATGATTACCTGCTGAGGAACTTCAATCTCTTCCGCTTAGAGTCTACCTACGAGATCAGACAGGACATTGAAGATAGTGTCAGTAGGATGAAACCATGGTAATATTTATTAACTGATGCAAACCAGTCAGCTTGACTTCAGTCATAATCAAGGTGCATTTGAGAATGAATAACTGGTGTTGTGTACATGCTGCATACATAATAACATTTTGTAAATTATTATAAGGTACTATGTTTTGTACTAACTTTTTCCACAAGGTGTTGCCATCCTGTGGGATGATGTTACAAGAGTATGTTGATATGTAGACTTGTACGTGTGTTAAGACTGTACGTTAGATGTTAACAACCAACCTGTGTTGTATTAACAACAACATAACAGTATAAAAGTACTGAGCAGTCCGACTTCATGAAACGTGGAAACTTCACCACCAGTTCTTCTGGTATATAAAATGTGTTACTGAGTATTACTGAATCTGCCATCTGCCACACTTTGATCCACTTTAGATTTCCAGGGGTCATTTGGTGTGGCATCTCTCATACTCAGTATTTGCTTATTGTTATCTTCCCTTTTTCTTTTTCTATCTCTGACTTTGAATTTCTTTTTTAATAACACCAGCATAAGTTGCCCTTGTTTCTTGAAATGTAAAAATAAATCAGTTCATGTTATGCTTCAGTTCTAAAATGCAAGATTGCATGAATCTAGTTCAGAAGCATGTAAAATTAAAACTTTTTTTTCTTAGAGTTGACTGTGAGGTGAATTGTTTCACAGTTTAAAAACTGGGTCTGTTATCAGATAATGACTAACAAAACTGCTTTTCTTTTTCTTTTTTTTAAGGCTGTCGGAATATGGAGGTGTGGTTTTTGGTGGATGGGCTAGGATGGCGCAACCCATTGTCTCTTTCACAGTGGTGGAGGTCGCAAAGCCCAATATTGGTGAAAACTGGCCCATGCGAGTACGTGCAGATGTCACAATTAATTTGAATGTCCGAGATAGCATCAAAGATGAGTGGGAAGGTACTTATCATGTTCTGTGAAATAAGGTGCTCAAAATAAACGCTCATCAAAATGTCCTTTGCCTTAATTTTATTTGTAAGAAAGGTTTTGTGTCTGACGTAGACTTGCCAATCTTAGTAAACTGTTTAAAAGTATATTATTCAAATTCCAAGTCTAAGAAATTTAGACTTTCCTGAAATGAAGGTTAAGATGGTTACAGTATTTCCACCTCGACTGGGGGCAGAATGTTTATCATTTCATACTGATGTCATTCAGTTTGTGACTGTGAAATTCTGCACCTTACAGGCAAAATGGAAAAGTAATTTAGCATGTGTAATTAATATGCGTGCTACCAGTATTGTATTAGAAAATAATGAGGAATGTGATGTCTGTCTTACAAAAACTCGGGAAGCACTTTTTTACTGTGTGGGTGATGGAGCACTGGCACAGGTTGCCCAGGGAGGTGGTGAAGTCTCCCTCCTTGGAGATCTTCAAAAGCCACTTGGACATGGTCCTGGGCAACCTGCTCTAGGTGTCTGTGCTTGAGCAGGAGATTGGACCAGGTGGCCTCCAGAGGTCCCTTCCAATCTTAACCATTCTGTGATTCTATGAAAGATGGAGAGGACAGATTTTGATTTAATTCAAACCAGCGCGTGTTAGTAGTCTTCGGTATATTTGAATGTGTTTAGGAAGTGCTCGCTGTCCAAATACGGTTTCTTATAAGTATCCACAAGTGACACTTTTTGATCGGGAAATTGAGCTTTAGTTGACCGTATTGGCAAGTGATACAGAAGCATGTACTTGTACTTAGATTATCAGTAAATGTCACTTCCTTCTCTTTTGTTAGAGAAACATTAGTTAAATGTGCTGGAGCTGCACAATGTGATTAAAGGTCACGTAGCACAAAATGCTAAAGCTGGAGAAAGTGTTAAATAAGCAAATACAAATTTGGGAATGTAGACTTCTATTAAAGTAGTTCCTTACTAGTAACGTTAGGAATATTGTTGTCAGGTGGAGGATGGCAGCAGACTTCACCATAATGAAGGTAGCTAATGGCAAGTTTTGTAAATTTTCAGAAGTTTTGATCTGAATAATCAGCTTTAATGGCAGTAAAGTGATCTTGAGCCTTAATGTAGTTGGACATCCTGCTTTTTACACATGCTTGCAGAGCACTGAAAGGATTTGAACTTGGGGCAAGTCCTCAGAACCTACAGTGTTTTAGAATAGATTCTGCAGTTTCATTCTCAGCATTTTCTTGTCTCTTGATACACTGTATGTCTTTGACAATATACTACTGCTGAGGGAAAAAGAAAAGCACTCTACCAAGTCATAATGGGATTTATAAGCTGGAACGTGGAGTGGAAAACAGCTTGGTTAAGTGACCTTCTACCCTACTAATTGAAGTAATTTTGTTTGGAATTTTGTGCCCCATTCTAGGCACCACACTTAAATTGTTGTAAAACAATTGGAGAGTAGTCCAGAAGAAAGCAACGAGAGTAAGAGATTAATGACACATTACTTTTGAGATAAGATTGAAAATGTCTAGATTGTGTATCCTAAGTAAGATAATTGGGTGCAGAATAATCCTGGAATATGGAATTTTATTGTCATGAAAAAAGCAATCGGTTTCTTCTCATTGTAACTGAAGTCCTAGCAGATTTTAGTGTGTAAGAGTAGTGGAAAAGACAACAATTTCCTGTGGTTCTGTATCCTCTGACTTAAAGGGATATTTTGAAACAGAATACATTATGATCTAACCAGGAGGGTTTTTATTTAAAAAAAAAAAAAAAAGAAAAAGTATATATTTTTAAAGAATGGAAAAGGAAAATGGCATTCAATCAATTCACTCAGTGTTCTTTTCGGAATCAGGTCTGCGTAAACATGATGTCTGTTTTTTGGTTACGGTACGTCCCACGCAACCTTATGGTACTAAGTTTGACCGACGACGACCTTTTGTTGAGCAAACTGGCCTGGTATATGTCAGAGGCTGTGAAATCCAGGGCATGCTGGATGAGAAAGGACGTGTTATTGAAGAAGGTATGATGCACCAAAACTTGTTTGAAAGATAAGTGTGTGTGTGTGTGTGTGTGTGTGTGTGTGTATATGTAGTTGTTGTTAACAGCATAATCATGGACTCACTTGTAAGTAATGCTTATTGAGTTCATTACGTATTTGAAAAAAGCAAACCAATTTTATAAACAGTCCTGAGAGAGATTAATTATTTTCCTCTGGTACAATCTGATACAAATGGATTTAATTAAATACATCTAGTACATTTTGGTTTTAGGAATAAAATAGCTTATATTGTAAAACTACTAGAAATGACATAAAAACATGAAACAATGTTTGTAATTCCATGCAGAAAAGAATTTCATTATATGAGTATGTCTAAAATCTGTTTCAGGAGTGATTATGGGTCACTTACTTGAAAGCTAATCTGCTTTTGGCACTATATCAAATTCTAATTTTATGGCTTCATTATGGGCAGGACCGGAACCCAAACCGAGACTTAAAGGGGATTGCAGAACGTACAGAGTATTTCTGGACCCAAACCAGTATCAACAAGATATGACCAATACAATCCAAAATGGAGCAGAAGATGTGTATGAGACATTTAATATTATAATGAGAAGAAAACCAAAAGAAAACAACTTCAAGGTAAGGCACTGCTCATCAACACTTGGCACATTCAGATGAACTGTTATCTTAGCTGAGACTTGTTCATTTTAGTTACATATAAGTAGGCTTTTCAAATGGAGTTGGATCACTTCAGGAAGTTAGAGCCTGTCAGCAGGTGGTAACTTCCCCCTGTAGCTAAGTGTTCGAGTAACTGAAAATTGGAAAGCTTTTTTCTGTAGCCTACAAATTAATTGTTTGGCCTTTTGGGGCAAGGGAGTATGTATGCCAGGGCTATAAGCCCTGCTATAAGTATATATTCCCATGCTGTAAGCATGCAGAATTTCTAATGCGTTTTTGATACAAACACAATGGCCTTCTGAAAGTCCTGGAGAAGATTGTGGAGCAGAAATATGTGTAGCTATTGATGAAATATGAACTGGTAACTTATTGTGAAACCAGGACTATAGGACCACATCAGACACCTTTTGATTTTTTTTATTCCACTGGGTGTTCTGGAATGAAAACATTACTGATAATTATGGTGCTCTTTAGTAGCTCTTCACTAACAGTATAGTTTAGATATTACATAGTTTGACACTGGTAGTTTTTTGCATATATACATTGTATAGGTACTGACTCAATCTAACCAAACACCTGTCAGTGAAAGACTGATGCATGCTAGCATCCTAGAACAACTTAGTCTTCAGTATGTCATATTTTCTTGGTTAAAAAGTCACTCTCCAATCTTCTTTTTTTTTTTATTCTGTTTTTCCAATTTGCAGGCTGTTCTAGAGACTATTAGGAATTTGATGAACACAGATTGTGTGGTTCCTGACTGGCTACATGACATCATTCTTGGATATGGAGACCCAAGTAGTGCACACTACTCAAAAATGCCAAATCAGATTGCATCTCTGGATTTTAATGACACTTTCCTGTCTATTGATCACTTAAAAGCTAGCTTTCCTGGGTATAATATTAAAGTGACTGTTGACAATCCAGATCTACAAGTACCCCCCTTCAGGTGATCTCAGAATTTCTTGTACTCTTTGTCTGGTGTTCTTGCTGCAGTGCATTGTCAGATGGAGTTGAGTTCAGTGGTTGAAGGGAGGTGCTTTTTTTTTTTAAGAGAAGATGTTCATATGTTGATATCAAGACTTAGTTATATAACAGAGGTAACTGTATAATACAGTTAGACACAGGACCATGTTCTTTGCTATGCTGTGCAAAAATGCATCAGAGCATTGTAGATCAGCCGATTGAATTTATGGGAAAAGCAACAGTGTGAAACAATTAATACACGTAATATTCACTCCTCCATTGTAGCAACCCACCTCAAGTTCAGCTTAGTGATTTTTAATTACATAGTTTCCTTATATGTGACGCTACAGCAAGCTAAGAACAGCAATTTCAACGTCGGTTAAAGTTAGCGCTCTTGGAAACACCTTTCAGTGAAAACAAAGAATTAAGTTTGATATTCCATAATGCTGATTTTATTTTAGAAATGGTTTTTGAAATAGAATGCCTACCTTTGTGACCACTTAATGAGATTTACATGTTTTGTTTCACTGATGTTGTTGTCCAGCCCAGAATAATAGTGATTAATTTTTAAATTTGGAAGTTCTGGCCCTCCTTGTCAGCTTCCTTGTACTTGTACAACTGAATTTCCCGGTGCACACCACTTCACAGCTTTAGCAGCTTTTTTGAAATTCTTCATATAGAGTATATGTGGAGAAGGCACCAACACTATATAAATAATATGGTAGTAGTTTGAAAGAATCACAAAAAGTTACCACACACAATTTCCCTTGGTGAACTGCTGTTAGTTTTCAGATCTGAGACCAATATGCAGATTTTCCTCTATATGGAGAGCTATTGCTCTTCCTATTGCTGTATTTGTCTTGTAAAGAGACTAAGAGATTATGGATGTTAAAGGTGTCTGCACTGTTGTATCAAGATGATTGGATCACGGTGGGAATTCCTGCACCATGAATTGTTTCTGAGTTAAAGTATAGAAGCTTGCTGTTATATGATATAAGGGGCTATGAAAATAAAACTGAAATGGGAGGACAAAAGTCCTCGTGTGTTGGAACAGTTTAGAACATTGACATATTTTGTAAAGAAGGTGTGCATCAGTTCTAGAACAAAATCAGGTTATTACTGCTGACCAAACAGTGCCAATGGCTTTTTGTTTTAACTGTCTTGACTCCTCTCCCTCCAGTTTTCACTTTTGGGCTCTTTGCCATCAATGTCCTTCCAGTTGTCTCATAGCACTGCTATGAAACATTTATTCTTCCTTCCTTTTCCTTGTTCTCATCAGTACTTTGTCATCTGCATCTCCTGTTGTTACTCTGTTGTGTGAAAGTTAATGGTGACCAAAAAAAAATTTATGAACTTCTAAGACAGTCTGATGTCATAGTGCATGTGTTGAAGTGTAGATTTAAATTATGTGTTACAGGATAACTTTCCCGATAAAGGGAGGTAAAGGAAAGAAAAGAAAACAAGAGGATGAGAATGAAGAAAAACCTGAAGAAACTAAAACGCTGGTTGTAGAGCCTCACGTCATTCCAAACAGGGGACCATATCCATATAATCAACCAAAACGGTAATAGATGCATGTCAGCTTAGTTACGAATGGTAACACATGGATAGCAGTTCATTTTCAGAAATAGAGTATCGTAAGTTATAAATTAAATGTCATTTTGATTTCATTACCAAAAAAGATTTGAATATGATACTGTTTTGCTTTGTATTTAAATCAAAGATTATCCCCTCTCTGTTAAAAAAAAATCCCATTGGCAAACATGGAGAGATAATGGCTTTTAGTATTGTCAGAACTTTGAATATTAGTACTGAAAAGTTAATGCTTCACGTAATTGCCCTTGTTTTCTCCACTGATCTTTTCTAACTAATGACTTTATATAACAGTTGAGAGTATAGTAAAGGACAGAGATGACGGAATATTTTCCTAAGTGTGCAAAATACTTTTTTCTTCCATAACGCTGGAATCTGAAGAGTCTATTATATGAATGAAGTACATTAAAAGCTTCCATTTGTTTTCAATAATTTGTTTTAAAAGCACTGAGAAATGTAAAATACTGTATAGCATCACAGCACTGAGTTATTTGTCCTGTGACTGTGCATATGTACGCCACTATTCATGAAACAAATGACTTACGAGTCTTTCGAAGGTGAAGACCTGCGTGTTAAAGGTGGGGGTAGTAAAGGGGACTGGAATGGAGAACAACAACCACTCGTAGGTATGATACCGGCAGGAGTATGAATATGTTAGGGAAGGAGGAATGTACCTGTTGGATTTTAACAGTTCTCTGGAAAACTTTTTTACTTTCCCTGGCTAGTGGATTCACCAAACACTTAATCGGTGCAAAGTAGTGCTGATCGCACTTAGACTGTTTTAATAATTATGATAACAGGTAGCTAGCTGTTCCTGCCAAGGCTTTTATAATAAAATTCCTTTACTGATTGCAAAATGATAGCATCAGCAATAATTTGCTGCAATCAATTAAGAATCAGTCCATATATTTACTTACAAAACTCTCTTCATACAGTGTAAGTGTTTTAAGTCTGCTCCTACTTCAGGTAAGTGTACGTGTTTAAAGTATGCAGAGTAGAGATGGCCTCAGTAGAACTCTTCTTGCTTCAAGAATAGCAGGTCTGGAAGTGAATTTTTTGACAGTTCTTTGTCATATTGCCTTACTTAAAAGAGGGGAAAAAAAAAGTAATTCCATTTTCTCTATATCCAGGCAATCTAGTAATGTCATTTAACTTGGTATTTCAATATGTCACTATATTACTCTAGGGTTAAAAAGGAGAATCCTAGCTAAATAATTTTACAGCACTCTCAGCAAATAATAACTAAAGACATCATTTTAGGTGGGATGATTTTATTGTCATGTGGCCAGTGTGATTTACTGTCTTGCTTAGAAATTGCAAAATTGTCATGTCTATAAAGAAAATAGTTGTAATGTTGGTTTAATTTATATAAACATCTGTAGGCATGTAGTTCTGGAGAAACGTGTAGCCAGTTAATTTAAATCAAATGTGTTAAAACGGTTGCTCTTAACAAAACTGTTGGCAAACTCTGTCAATTTTCTGTTTTTTTTTTTTTTTCTGTGTTAAAGCAATACTATCCAATTTACCCGTACTCAGATTGAAGCTATACGTGCAGGAATGCAGCCTGGGCTAACTATGGTAAGAATATTTTTAAGTGTTCTATACTCTTACTTATTCTGACTTTAGGTATGTTCAGTGAAATACCTGTAATGACTATTACGTTTGATTGCTGTATAGCTGAATCCACTGTGTTAATGACTGAAGACATTCCACAACAACTGAAGTTACTTTTTCAGTGATTGGATTGCTAGTTTTAGACTGTAAAGTTTTTGCCATGCCTGTCATTTTTTGGCTGTTTTAAATTACTTGCATCACTTTTAGTTTGGTCCAGCTCCATTAAATGAAATTTACTGAATTGTTGTTAGGGAGCTTTTTTTTAAGCTGTCTTGTGAAATTAAATGTACAATCTCTTATATCCTGTTGACTAGGTATGAGAAGTTGTAAACCAAATTAAAGTTGTAGATTTGTTAGGAAAGTAATTTTTGATCAGTGAATTTCTGCAAAGGTCTCCAAGGCTTACCTGACTACAGGTGCCTGTGTTCCAGTGAAGTACAATCTATCCTGCTAGTGACTCCTCAGTGGAACACTTGAATGACTTCTCTGTTTGATACTGTTAATCTCTTCTTGGACTATATAGGCATTAATGCTAATTTTGGGGGGAGGGAGTGTATTAGTATTCATTAGTACATACTTTTCCTCCTCCCTTCCCTCATGTTTTTACCAGTCCCTATACAGTCTGTAGCTAGCACACAGAAATTGCAACGCAAAGGAGAAAATAAACATCAGTAGAGTTGTATGCCATTTGTCACTGCCTGACTAGGTGTGCTGAAACTAGTAGTGTCTGAAACCAAGTATAAAAGTTCCTGAGTTCTTCAGCATGTTTGAGTATGGTACGTTCTCCATTACAGCACAGCAGTACTTTCTGGATGTTGATAGGGTAACAACTTTGTTTATTTATAAATGAAAAATCTTTTTTTGAATGTGGTGAAAATGTCACGGTGATAGATTCTTTAAATTTGGTTGTTTAACAATGCTGGAGGGTGGGTTTCTGTTGTAGTGAACCCAATGATCTGAACTGCTGCGTTTTACATAATTAGAGTGTTTGTGTAAGAACACCCACACCAGTGAATAGGAGTATTGTTTTATATCAGTGTTATTGTCAACAGGAAAGAAGACTGAGAAATTAAAAATCTTTATTACAATTTTTTAGTATATAATTAACGCAAAATACTGGGGCCAATGAGGGGGAGGTTGTATCTCTAAGTCACCTAGTTTTTGCTTTCATCTCATTTTTTAAAATAGTATTGCATGCTATTTATTAGTATCATTTAATATTTGTCAAGCTATAAATGACTTTCTAATGCAGTATATAATGCATCACAATCTACCATCTGCCTTATGTTTTGAGGGGTTTAAAGATACTTTTTTAAGTGCTTATCAGGCACTTACTGTGTCTTATACTCCATCAGCTTACATAAATCTTTGAAAAGATGGTCTTTATATGATTTTAACTTTTCTGCTAAAAACATATTTATTAATTTTTTAAAAAGAGGTCACAGAATAGGAGTATGATATGACCTATGGAAAAACAATGACAACGTCAGCTTTTTGTTTGGGGGGATGTACCTGTGATGTTTTGACTAAATCGCCTGGTTTGTTTTACAGGGAGAGAAGGCAGACTGCTTGAGAAAACAGTTACGCATTATAAGCCTATGTTTTTATTTTCTGTCATTATCATTTATTTCTGTCAAGTATGGTTGAGAAATACAATCCTGCTTGGTTTTGAACCTAGCAATCAATGAGGTTCTGTCTGAATAAAACAAGGGTGATTTTCTAGCAATTTGTAATTTTATGTGTAGACATATATGAAGACTGCTATTCTTTCCTTCTTAACACTGAAGAAATTACTTTTGAGATGTTTATAATACTTAGATACCTTGAAAATGTCTTATGTGTAAAATTTCTTTGTTGTTGGTATAATTGAGCCTATAAAAACATTAACTCTTGGTATTGTATCATCAGTTGTAGATTTTTGAGTAAATGAAGAGGATGGAGTCTGTCTTCTATTCTTTACTTCACCTTATTGTTTTTCAATTATGTTTCTTTAATGCTTTTTTTCCACTGGTTCTTGTACGTTTAGCCTGTCCTGAGGCTGAACAGTGGGGGTTTTTTGTTGTTTTTTTGTTCAGAAGAGGTCTTGCAAGATTGCTTTGTATTTCCCAACAAGCTACATTTGTGTCCTGTGCAGTATTCTGATAAATTGATTGCATTTTTGTTTGTTTGTTTGTTTTTCATTTCTTTATTTTGTGGTTTTAGGTAGTGGGTCCACCAGGTACAGGGAAAACTGATGTTGCAGTTCAGATAATATCCAATCTTTATCACAATTTCCCAGAACAACGAACTCTTATAGTTACCCACTCTAATCAGGTAAGGTAACAGTCATGTATGAAATTTTCCTGAAGTTAAAGTCAAGGAGAGCAGCGGATACTGAGATCAGTAGGCTCAGGACTGCAGTTGTCTCTTAACAATGAAAGCTTAAGTTGGCTTGTGAGCAGTTTTGCCAATTCTAAAATGTGACATGAAATTTTTGAATTTCAAGTGAGTAATTCAGAGGTATTTATCAGAGATTTTCAGGATATTTAAGTGGTTGGGGGATAGAAATTAGGAAGTATTTTGAAAAAAGTGTATGCACAGTTCTTACAGTTGCACACTTACTGTACGCGTGCCAGACTTTTGCTAAGTAGCTCTCTCAGGCACCAGTTCCTCTGTGCTTCATGCTTCCACGGAGAGGCAGGAAAGGTAGCATGGCCTATTCAGCTGAATGCTTGCTTCCCATTCATAAGAGATGGAGTCTGACCGCTAATTCTTGAGCGCATATAAAATAATAATAGTCTTAAAGATTCTTATTCTAAAGCTCTCTGTGGTTTAGAAGGGTTTGTTTGGAAACTACAGGTCATCTATCTACTGGTCTCCATAAGTAGCCTATCTCCTTTATCAGCTCTCTTAACTGAGCTTACCACTTGGAAAACATTTCATCTTTGTCCATCAGAGTAAGATCAGGTACTTTGACCATTCTTTGGTCAATGGTGTAGCTTCCTTTTGGTGGTAAGTTTCAACCTGGAATAATATAGGCCAGTCTACAATGGGTCGCGGGTGAGTAACAGGTATTAGAGTTGAGAGCAAGGGTTGAGAGCATTTCTGTTAGGGAGAAAAGGAAGGAGATAATTTTTGAGGCAGGTAAGAGACTCTTCTTAGCAGACAAGACTTAGCATGAACGTTTGAAATGGCACTTCAGGAAATAAACTGTATCTCAGCAGGGTTCATTTCCTGTGCCTTGACACTGTACTTTAACATGTTTGCATGACTTCCACTTGACTTAAACGTGAGCAAGCTCCACTTGTACTTCATTCTTAGTTTCATGGTTTGATGATCCAGTGCTTACAAAGTCAACTCCTTTGAAATACACTGAATTGAAGAGTTGACATTAAACTTTAGAGGACTGAAGAGTTTAAGGCAGGAGACACAGCACACCTTAGAGTTCAGCAAAATTTATTTGTCCATATGGAATAGTCACAGCACCTGCCAATCAGTCCCACATTGCACTCTTTTAATTTACAGTAAAAGTTAAATGAGTAGAATTGGTTCTAAGTGATGTAAAAGAAAAACTGTTTGCAAAGTGTGGTTCTTGAGGAAAATTTTATAAATGGATAGCTTTATCAAGTAGATTTTATTGAACTAGGTGATTTAATGAAAGTTGTAAAATCAAATTTAATTGTTGTATAAAGCATGCATAGTCGAATTTCAGTAGGCTGATTTCTCCATTGTCAAGATCAACACAGTCTAGCTTCAGTGTTAACTTCATGTTTGTTTTGGCTTTCGTTATACCAAAATAGGCATTATTTGCTGGCTGGTTTACCAGTAATTCTTCAGGTTTCCCTGCAAGAGCTTCTAAAAACTACCTTTTCTCCTGCTCTTGTCAATCTTTAGGCCTTGAACCAGCTGTTTGAAAAAATCATGGCTCTAGACATCGATGAGCGCCACCTCCTGCGTCTGGGTCATGGAGAAGAGGAATTAGAGACAGAGAAAGATTTCAGCAGGTGAGAAAGGAGGTGCTAATGATAGCTTGTGTAAGTATTGTAGCTGAGCCATACCTGTTGAATCCATTCTGCCTCCCTCGTAAATGAGCAAGGAACTGTGCTTGGCAAGTTTTACCTTTCTCGTACTATTGAATCCCAGTAATGCAGAGTACATTTGTTTTCAATATAGGGTTAAGTAATTCTTACTCAGCAGCACAATTATTCTAATGAGAATCCAAAGGCAAAATCAGGCAGTTGCTTGTTCACAAATTCAGCTGCTTGAATAAAAACAGTTCACTATGTTCTAGGCCCATAAGCGTTTTATAAAGTTGATCTGTTTTATGGGAGAAAGTTGAATAATAAAGTTAAGTTTTTGTAGTTAGGAATTTTTGTGTAAATACGATATCACCTCTACTGGCATAATGAATATTGTATACACATAAACATGAAATAAAACTTGGTGCTTCTAGTTCTTCAGAGTATTGATTAATAACAAAACTGCATATTTCACTGGTAAATAATACATTTTGAAGAATACATTTATAAGGCCAGCTATGAAGTCTACATCAGTACAAAGACTTAAGAGCCTGTTCTTGTAAATGCTTGTATGTTTTATGTTACATGTTAGTCCAGTTGATGTCAGTAGGATTACATGCATTCATAAATGCAGGCGGGTGGTATAAAGGTCATGCACTGGAAATAACTGGACTGTCCAGTAACGGATTATTATAGCAATACCTTGACTTCTAAAAGCTGTAGTAACAATTATATATAGTCACTAGAAGTTACTCACATATACATTGTTGAGTTTCGTTTGGCAAAAGATATACCTTGGTATTTTTTGTTTCAAATTTGAATGTTTTGACATAATCAAAAAAAATTTTTTATTTTAAGGTTGCTTCAGAGTTCATGTTTTTCTGTGTCAGGCTGCTTTAGAAGTCACAGTACTGTTTAAAGAATTTCTCTTGCTTGCAAGTTCCCTGTACTGTTTTTGCTCCCTCTGCAGGCACAGCAAAACAGGGGGTTTTGAGAACATAAGGTGGAGAGGAGATGTTTAAACTGGTACTGTCACTTAAGAAACACAGAGGGAATCGCAGCTAAACAAAATTTTTGTAGTAATGAATGAGTATATAAAAGAAGGCATACGACTTGAATTGTGAGATTGTAAGAGGACATTTGGAAGTGCGGAAAAAAAAACTGGTTGCGGTCACTTGTAATATGATGGGTTAGTTTTGCTGAAGAAGAAAAAGATTGAACATTACAAGGATCTTAACTGTCATAGTTCCTGAGAAACTTGTTTTTTCCAGTTGTGAACAATATGATATTCAGTTGTGTCTTTAGTAAATTGAAATCACCAGCTTTAACTTCTCTGACTCTTGTAAATAAGACAATAGAACCCATTGAGATCCCAGGGATTGTGTCTTTTGTTTTTCTGTGCAGAAAACATATTTTGTTAATAATAAGTTTTATAAGAACTTGAAATTTAGCCTTTATTCATATTGAGCTTTTAACTACATATGTGTTTTTAAACAAAAGTGCCCTGTTTCTCTTATCTCTAATTCCAACTGGTTTTACCATTTGTTATCTTATTAAGAAAATGTGATAAATGTGATTTTTGTTTGAACATTGATTTTTGTTCTTCTTGTACTGCTTCTCTTTGGGAAAAAGTGCATAGATCAGGAAAATTAATTTATAAAGGGGAAAAAAAAAGAGGGAATGAATTAGGTGAGAAAAAGCAGTGTGGAAGGAGTAAGTTTAAAACTAATCAGTCATAAAAGGTTTTCAGTGGGCAGCTCTGAGTACAGGACTGCCTCTGTGTGGATGCTGACCTGTCTGTTATGGTGGGCTAAGCATTATTGCAAGGCATTTTGTATATTGCCAAAGGAAGTCAGTCTTACACAGAAACTGGGGTTATCGGTTCTGCCTATGATGGTCCATGGACTTGTATAACTTGCATATGCTTGTGTAGCATGTAGTGTACCATGGTTCCTAAACTGTACATAGGAAGTAATGCTTTCCTGCTATGAGAATGTTTTACGAATATTTATGAAACTTTTAGTGACATGATAGCATAAAAAAGCTTTTTCTACAGTAATGGTTCTTATATGGTTTTCTAAGTTATTAGGGCTCATCTAGATAGAAATAGTCAGCAGGTTTCAAATTCTTGTGTTTTGGAAGTTTGTAATAGTTGTGATCTCTCATTGTGATACTTAAATAAACCACTTGGTCTTAAATAAATCAAAATACAAAATATGTTAACCTTAATTCGTTTTGTAGGTATGGAAGAGTTAATTATGTTCTGGCTCGAAGACTTGAACTTCTACGAGAAGTTGGGCGATTGCAAGAGAGTCTTGGAGTCCCAGGAGATGTTTCTTACACTTGTGAAACAGCTGGCCACTTTTTCTTATACCAAGTAAGGACTGAAATAGTTTTACAGAGACTGCATGACCTCAGTGTGTTAGGAAACACACTATAAAAATCAGAGTGAATTTTTCATAATTGAATCTAAAAAAAAAAAAAATTGGTGGTTCAAAATACAATAAGAGCTAAAGCCATAATTATGGCATTACTTATTTGTATTGCCGTTGTTTTAGATCCTGCCTGATGACTCACAAATTGAAAGGCTAGCATTCCTGGTCTTTATGACTACTGGCAAAGTTTCTAACCTGGAGTTTCCCCTTCAAATAGGAAAATCTGTGGGGTGCTCTGTATTTTGGACAAACCAAACATTCGAGCAGCTACTTAACCTTCCTACTAGAAAGCTTTTATGGTTGAAATCAGATTTATAGTATACAAAATGGTGATTTTTCTGTATATTGTATATCTGTTATTTCCCTTCACTGACTGTGTCCAAATTTAGCAAGTAGCATGGCTTAAGCAGCCTTGTAGAGTGGTACTTAAGACCAAATCCCCACACTACATACATTTTTAGAGAAGTGACTTTGGGCTAGCTGTAGTGTGGTGGTCCTAAACATTAAATGGTCATTAGGTGCTGGAGACTGCTAGGAACTCTGCTAAAGCTCATCTTCTGGTTTAATTTCCTCCTGAAGGAATCCAGTTTAGTATTTAAATTGAAGTATTTTAAGTAATCAGGAAGTTTGCATCTGTATTGGGTTTATGTGGCAAGATTTTGGTAGCAGGAAGTGTGGGGCTGCTGGGGTGACCTCTATGAAGAGAGACCAGGTGCTATCCCTGTGTTAGAAAGGGCCTGTTCCAGCTGGCTCCAAAACAGATTTACTGCTAACCAAAGCTGAGCCATTCAGCAGTGCTGGTGGTCCCTCTGTGAAAACATGTTTAAAAAAGGGTGAAAAATGCTATGCAGCAGCTGTGAGAGAGAGAAGAGATGGCAGGGGGGACAGGGAGGGGCATGGGAGATAAAGTGAGAGAAACAACCGTGCAGACACCAAAGTCAGTGAAGAAGGAGGGGAGGAGGTGCTCCAGGGGAGCAGGGATTCCCCTGCATCCTGTGGAGAGGACCATAGTGAAGCAGGTTGTCCCGTTGCCCCATGGAGGACCATGGCACAGCAGGTGGATGTGCCCTAAAGAAAGCTGGAGCCTGTGAAAGAGCCCACGCTGGAGCAGGCTCCTGGCCAGAAGTCTTTTTCGTGCTGGAGCAGTTCTTCAAGAGAGGTGGTGAAGGTAGAAGAGTCCGGAATGAAAGTGTGAAGTTGAGCCTGGGAAGAAGGGAGGGTGCGAAGGGAAGGTACTTTTAGTTTTATCTTTGTTTCTCAGTGTCCTACTCCATTTTTGACACTAAATTAAATTAATTTTCCCCAAGTCAAGTCTGTTTTGCCTCTGGCTTACTGGTAAGACTCCCTGTCTTTATCTCAACCCATGAGCCCTATTTTATTCTCTCCCCCTGTCCTGTTGAGGAGGTGGAGTGAGAGAGTTAGTGAGTGGAGGTCTAGCAGCCAACAAAGGTCCAAACTGCACCACAGCTTCAAAAATGTCCTTCTGATACAAGATCAAATGCTAATTTAGATGTCTTTGGTTTTGTGATTAAAAACGGTTATTTTATTTAATGTGTGCAAGATCATATCTATCCAATGACTTCATTATGTAAAAACGTGTCTGTATGACACTTTTTTTTGCCATAGGTAATGTCTCGTTGGGAGGAATATATCAGCAAAGTGAAAGTTAAAGGTGGAAAATTACCAGATGTTAAGGATGTGTCCAGTTTCTTTCCTTTTCACCAGTATTTTGCAAATGCTCCTCAACCAATTTTCAAAGGCAAATCCTATGAAGAAGATATGGAGATTGCTGAAGGGTGTTTTAGACACGTTAAGAAAATATTCACTCAGCTTGAGGTAAGACTTGTAGCTGTAAAAGGTAAATGAATCTGGCTAATCCTAAGGAAACTTTACACAGTTCCAAAATTCTTATTTGCCCTAAATCCTAAAAGTAATGTATGTCTCTGGGCAGCTGCTTTAGCTTGCAAGCCATTCAGGTGAGAATTTCCCCCTTTGAGTAATTTAGGTGTGCTTTGCAGTAGGGACAAGAATCTAATCTGTTTTATTTTGAGCTTAGGAAGCACCCATTCTATGTGCTCCATTTTTGCTGATAAGGTTACTAGAGTTGGTGCACTTATCACTGTTCCCCTGATCCTCACAGGGTCTTTGTATTTACAGTGAATTGCCTTTAATCAGATAACCTAAAAGAACCATAAACAGATTATCTTGCATTTTTTCCCAGAATTGCTTGAGAGACTTTTAAAAGTTAAGGTAAAGGTTATCTGGGTATCATTTGGTCATATTACTTGTATTGGTCTTTCTAATACTAGATTTAATGTGATGTTGTGATGCAATTAAAAAAAAGATGCAGTAAAGCAAAATTGTTGAGGTGAGGGTTCCTCAGAATCAACTGAATAATTGTCTGCAAGTTTATATATGCACACAGGTTGCAGAATTCTTGGATGTACTTTTACAAGCCCACGTTTCGAAATACTGTTGTTTCCAGGTTTAGGATTTAAAAAAAAAAGAAAATCCAAGATGGGATTGTTAACAATACATGCTCTCATAACTTTCTTGTGTGATTTTGTTGAGAAAGTGGCCAGATGGTTTGAATGAATACATTTTATAAGCAATATTTTTTTTATTCTGTCTTTCAAAATTCTTTTCTCTACCATAGGAATTCAGAGCATTTGAACTTCTCCGCAGTGGCCTGGATAGATCCAAATACCTGTTGGTGAAAGAAGCAAAAATCATTGCTATGACTTGTACCCACGCTGCTCTGAAACGACATGACCTAGTTGAATTAGGTTTCAAAGTAATGATTATACTGGTGATACTACACTAATTGTTATTGCGGTTTTTTTTTGTCTTTCCCCCCACACGCCTCATTTAGACCTTTTATCTGTCCTAAGTCTATGCAACTAGCTTGAGTTGCATGTTTTTACAGGTATGTTTCTAACTGTAATTTTATTGAAGAAAACTTTAACTTCTGGTTCAGTAACAGATGAGATCACTTTTAAGTTACATATATTGAAATGCTTAGAAGTGCATAAAAAAAGTATTTTAAAAAGGTTATCTTTGCCATATTAAATGAACTGCAGTGATATGGTTGGGTAATAAAGGATGAATTGGGAAAAACACAGCTATTATTACTTTGAACATGAAAAACTTTGAACATTAAAATGAACAGTTGAGAAAAATAGCTATGATGCAGTGCTGTTTTCCCTCTGCAATGTTAACCATAAGTGTTAATTTACTACAGACTTCTGACGAGAACGAAAAAAAAACCCTCATCTTACCACCAATAATTCTTCCTGTGTTTTTCTCCTGTAATGCACTGCATTGAATCACAGAAGTGCACCTTTTCTGCTTCATTGCAGGAATACCAAATTAGTTTTTCCCACTGCAGAAAGCTTTTCTCTTGAGGATGGATAATGGCATATGGGAAGCACATCATGTAGTTCCATCATGGATTGTTTTCTAAATGTAAAGCCTGATTGGTACAGACAGGTTTGCCATTGACGTAGTAGGATTTCACCCTCTGGTGCTGACTTTTAGTAGTACTGATATTTTGCCTATAAAGGAAAATCCTGCTGTAACTGTCCTACTGATCAAAAAAAGAAACTTTAATTCCCCGAATAAGTAATTGATGCTTCCTTTTGGTAGGTTGAATAAGAGCATTAACTTGTATTACTTGGCTGATGGAAATCTCTTTACTTTTTCTTTCTCAGTATGACAACATCTTAATGGAAGAGTCTGCACAGATTCTGGAGATAGAAACCTTTATACCTCTCCTGTTGCAGGTTAGACCTGAATTATAAAGTATGCTACAAAAAATGGTAATTGAAGGAAGGTCTATGTTTTTGAACAATATAGAATATTCAAAGGAAAGTAACTTGTGCGGAAGGTAACGTAGAACTGGTATTTCCCATTGACTAGGCAGTAAGAACTCTCATGTTATTCTTACTTGTTTATCCTGTGTTTTATCCTGTGTATCTGTGACTAAATAGTAGTACTGTCAAGGTTTCACTTTGAAAATGTGAAGATATTTAAGTGAACTAGCTCCTGGTTTTGTCACTTTGTTACTTATATTCTTTCTCATTTAATAGCTATTGTTTAATCATTGCTAATTTTAAAAACTACTAAAAATTATCAATTATTATGAAATAACTGTTCTAACTTCGTTTCCCAAGATCATAAGGATTACATAATTGCTCTCTGTCATCCTGTCTGCCAGTGTTGTTTGGTCAGTTTCAGTCAAAATTAAGAGAGAAAGTGGATACCAACTACCTGCAGCTTTCAGGAGAACTGGAGCTAAGTAGAGAGGAGACATTCTAACCAGGAGGAGAAAAAAAGAAACAGTTACTAGTTCTACTTTGTCTCCTTTTGGCCAGTAATTATGCAGTTTTTATCTAGCTAAATTGGTAAATGCTTAGCCTGGAATCAACTGCAGCTTTTACTGTTTGGCAAACCAATAATTGGTAGCAAAAAAAGAATGTGTATGTGATACAGTTGAATGGAAATCTCGCAGTTGGAAGGGCACTGTTAATGCAGGGAAGGAAGGAAGCAAACTGAAGCTAATGTGACACAGTGGAACATTTGTAGCAATCTTTAGAAGGCCCGATAGCAATAGCTCTGTTTCCAAAGGAGTGTGTCCCCTACCTTTGTAGTGTAAGGGATTGTTGTAGTAGAGGACTAACACTGCTACAGTTACAGTTGAGTATCTTTCCCTAAAAATATTACTCTGATCCTTCTAAACTCAGCCTGTTCGGTCAACCTGTCTTTACATTTGTTGAGCCTCTGATGAAGATTATTGGCCCGCCTCTGGCGTTGCTTTTTGCAACCTGAGCTTGAGATGCATCATTTTCTTCTTTTAAGAGGTATAGGCATTCATAAATAAGCAAACTGTGCTTCTTATACATCTCTGGCTCAGATGACCTCTTTCAAGTTATCTCTGTAATCTCAGATTATCATGAGAAAAAATTTCACAGTTGGAAGTGAAGTGTGGGCTCCTTGAGGAACTCTGTACAAACTCATTAGCTGCAAATGAGAAGACAATGTGTGCGAAGTCAGTGAAACTTAAGACAGCCTGTACTGTTCATTTGATTCTTACTGTAGTGGCTTTCTGAAAAATATACAGTTTGTGTTTGTTCATTTTCTAAAAGTAGGTTTCCTTTTTGGAAGTTTTGCCTGGAGCAGATATTTTCATTGAAAAGCAATGATTTAAATTTGTCTAGAAAACCACATCCAAGCTCTGATTTTCATTCCAAAAGAAACTTAGTCTCAATGGAAAAAGGCGTGATAGAAACTCCATGAAATATTTGATATATTTGTAATTTTTCACTTTGCTCTTTAACAATAGAGGGTCGAATACAATTGCAGGAAAGTAACTCAGTATGGGCCTAGTGCACAAAAGAACATGCATGTCCAAGTTAACTGTATTGCTATTAAAGTCCGAGTTCTGTGCTCAGTTGATGTCTAACTGTAGGTTTTTTCAATTTTGGGGACATTACTGAGTTTCTTTATCACCTTTTTGATGTGGTAAAGACTGCCAAATTGATAATTCTGAGCAGGAAGGCAACTGATTAATTCACCCTCTAAACCCTAAATATGGTGTGAACTCCGAACAGGAGCGCATATTTCTATCTTTGTGGAGGTGTTTGGAGAGCAAGCAAACAGAGTGAGGCTTCTAGCAAATCATAAAACAATGACAGTCATGCTCTTTTTCCCTTATTAGTTCAGCAATTTATTATAATAAAGTGAAATGGACTTGGTTTCTTTATGTCCTATGGACTTAATGAGTTCTCATTCTAGTCTCTAGAACAGCATTCAAATTAGTGAAACCTGAAATATAAGGAGATTTTTTTCTGCTTAGTTAGATACCTCTAAGTGTCAGAAGGGTATGTAGGCATAAGTTGTAGTTTAGGTGGCTTCTCATGCAAGCTGGTCTATAGAAGCTTAGATTATTTAAATCTCTGTTTAAAGACAAGTGTAACACTTACTCTAGAATGTTGTTTTTGCATTTTGACAGTCTTGAATTTAATGCTTCTGCAGTGCTGTGTAATGAATAAATCCTGCGTGGCTCTTACCATGGTTTTCATTGATAATGAAATTACTCCATTTAGTGAAATAACCATCTTACAGCGCTTCTTGACTATTTGAATGAATACTGAGTAACCTGATGCATCAGGTTAGTGAGGGGAAATAAGCATATATGAGCAATGCAGAAGCTGTAAACTTGTGTAAATAAGGCAGAGTTCTTTTTTTACCATAGAGCTATGTTCTGTGGGATCTCCCATGACCATTCTTACAAGAGCCATCCAAATAGTCATTGAAAATTGAGGTAAGGAACTAGGCTTACAAAGCAGCAGTACTTGATTTCTTGCACTTGCAATTCAGAGTAAGAAGTTTTTAAAAACAAAATTATTTGGCAAGCTCTCTGTCTGAGCTTGAAACTGCTGATAAGAGCAGAACAATTATATAGAATACTTGGACTTCTCCAAATCAGTAACGTTTTTTGGAGAAAAAGAAATAAAATGTTTTTCCTAGCCATTGAAAATAATTTTCATCCTCTTTCTTACTAAGGCATCTTCAGGTTTGATGAGGTAGAAAGTCCGGAGTTGTTTTCCTTCCTTGCTCCCTGATCAGAGAGGGCATCAGATCTCCTCATCTTCAAGTGGCAAGAAAAGGAACTTCAGGCTCTGTCTTGAATCATTCCAATATGGGGAAAGGGAAATATCAGAGGAGTGTTTAAGATACGAGGGTCTGAACTATAAAACTGGCAGGCAGAAATCTTCAGGATTCTGATTCCTGGATAATGTTATCTACACATCTGTTCCTTTTATGTCCCTCTGTTAAAACATTCCTTCATGCACTCTGTCAGTACATAACATAGGTACACAAGGGATGATGGGGAACTGGAAGCAGCTGTACCTAACATACTGAAGAGCTTTCAGTCCAAGAACCAGGGTGTGGACTAGTTAGAGGCACATCCTGGTCACGGGAGAGAAAATGTGAGAATTCCAGAAGTAAACAGGAGAAGCATATGAACCACAAAAACACTTGAAAGGCAAGCAATAGAGAGATTTGAAAACAACTAATAGTTGTCTTTAAAATGATTGCAGTTCAGTGTAGCTTAAGAACAAATGCTGAAATTTAGGGCTTAGACTAAGACAGCCAGTTTGACTTATTAATGTGTTATAATTGAGTGCCTTGTTTATATTGTAATACTTACAATTCTGTAATTGTTTGGTTTTAGAACCCTCAGGATGGATTCAGTCGTTTGAAGCGGTGGATTATGATTGGTGACCATCACCAGTTGCCACCAGTCATTAAGAACATGGCTTTTCAAAAATACTCCAACATGGAGCAGTCCCTCTTCACACGGTTTGTTCGTGTTGGAGTGCCAACTGTTGATTTGGATGCACAAGGAAGAGCAAGAGCAAGGTAAGCTAAAGAAAATGGCATGTCTAGCTACTACCAGGTCAAGAATTGGAAAAGCACTCATAGTATTGGAAACTTTGGATCATTAAAACAAGAGTTTGCAAAACTGTGATTTATCTCTTTTGTTCCATTTGTTTCAGTTTAGACTAGACTCTCTTAGACTAGAAGGCAGATTTTACTTTGCTGAAATGCTGTAATATTTACTTTTTTCTTTTATGTAGTAGTACTCTGAGTATTTTAGTGAAAATGATATTTAAAAGAATGTTAATAGTCAGCTTTTTCTTTTTTTTTTT
>VXAL01000394.1:29311-40671 GCA_013399475.1 Chauna torquata | reverse complement strand
AGTCAAGAAAAAGTAATAAAATTTGATTAAGTACATATGATTACTGTTAATTAATTATAAATAATTATTAATTTTGTTGATTAGCAGTATAACTAGAAAGTAAGCAAGAGCAAAACTATATGCTTTCAGCAGATATCTTTCCAGGTCTTTGGTGGAGATAGCAGTCCAGGTAGGCGGCAAATAATTTAATAGATTAGAAAGGAAAGAAAGTTTGGTGTCAGCACAAAGAAGAGAAAGGGGGACTAAGCAGATAAAGTGAGAAAGAAGTGCTTCAAGAAGTAGGTTAAAATACAACTGTGACTGCTTTTCTGATTTTACTCACTGTCTGGCATTTTTATTTAGCCAAGTGGCTAAAAGTCTGAAGGCACTCAAGGCATGTTCTGGGCTCTTACTTTCCCTAGGTCAGAAGATGCTCTGCGATGGAGATTACCCAGATCATAATTAATTTATGACACAATTGAAACTGTCTTGTTGGCTTATGTTTAAAATTTAGATCAGCAGAGCTATTAAGCACTTAAAAAAACATAGAATAAATATTTCTTAATTGCTTCTGCATGTATCCACTTACATTTAACCAAGTTTTCACTTCCTATCAAAAATGAATCAAAAAACTGAAACACTCAACACTGACTAGTTGTTACATTTATGTGGTACTTACTTCTCAGTTGGGATTGTATATGTCACTGCATTGTCAGAAACCAGTATTCCTTAACTCATGATATATGTTGGCAGACTTATCTGAAATGCTTTTAAAGCTCCCCACTCACAAGTGCCTCTTTTACCACGTGAGGATATCTGTAAGTGAAAATGTTAATTAATGGATATTTTTACACTTAAAAGTCATATTTGTTTCTCCTTAACTATTGGATACATTATTTCTGATATTCACAACGTATTTTCAGTGGATCTAGTCCAGTTAAGCATTTCTTTTTTTTTCTTTTTTCTTTTTTTTTTTAATTATTTTTTACTATTTTTGACTATATCTATGTATATATCCACAAAATTCTACTACGTACTATGGTAAAATATACATTCAAATCAAATAGGAAATTAAAGATTTTTTTATTTTTTTATTTTTTTTCTGCCATTCAAAAGGAATGACACCAAACCCAAGAGAATAATGCATATTGATCAGATACAGACTGAAATATGTAATGAGGGAAAAAACTGTTATTAATATGTCTATCAATATATTGGACTGAGAAGAAATCAAAATGCAGTCATATAGAAGAAGCAACTTTAACAGGATCTTAAATAAATTACTAGTCCTTTTGCATGCCATAATGAAAACAGAACTGTAAATGTCATATCAGGGACTTCATTCTGGAAATAAACCATTTCAGTTGAGAAAGTTTCAATAGCATTTTAAGATGAATTTCACTCCTCTGAAACCAGATTTAAGCTCTTTTTAAAAAGGAGTTGTCAATCTAACTATAAGGTTAATAGCTATGCTTTTTGTTTGTTTAGTATATCCATATATATTATTTTGTTGAAGGGAGGAATTGTACTCTTAAGAGCTACATTCCAGGTACCTGAAGAATGATGTATAACTTTTTTTTTTTTTTTTTGTGGGTTCGCTTTGAAAAACAGCGCATAATATTAGAGGCATGAGACTGGAAACAATTTTTTTCTTGCTGCTGAATACCATTCCCAGGGTACCATCCCTCTCATGCTTGTGGCAGTGGATATATTTCACTTCTTGTTGCTTTTCAGTACCAACAGTAAATAAATGAAAATGCCTTTTCCCTGGTCATTCCCCCAAATATGTTCACTGCCCTTGCTTATCTAGCATGTATAGGCAAGTTGGCAGTCTTCCCAGCATATAGAGCATACAGACTCTGGCAGCTACAGGGCTGTTGCAAAAATAGCCAAACTGATTTTCACAAATGGACACACAAGTGCTTAAGTCTGTGTTAGAGATTCCAGATCCCAGAAAGTATGCCAAACAGCTGGTCTGCTATTGTCCCCAGCTTCACCTTCACTGGGCAATAAAGCAAATACTATCTGCCTTTTGTAATCGCTTTGTTTATTTCTGCTTTGCAATTGATACAAACATTGAAAATAGCTGGCCACAGTATACTTCATGATCCAGCTGCCAAATAACTGCATGGATGCCTCTGAGGCACCTTGCAGATTAAGTCACCAGGTACAACAAAGACACATACGGCTCACAAGCACAGGGCTCAGGACAGTACATGAGGGCTCATTGAATGAAGACTGGAAACCTGGCTTTGGTACAGCATTCAAAATGTGTAGAAATATCCAGTTATCACTCAGTGAAATCCCCATGGCTGATGGTGACTAAATCACTGAATTACAGTCCTCTCGGCATTGGTACTGAAGAAAAGTTTCAACAGTAGCAAAACTTACAAAAAATCATTGCCCCTTCTATCTCTTCCTGATGGCTCTGGGAAACATGTTGAGTTATGCTGACTTGACATGTTTGACTTTTTTCAGGTCTCTCTCCTTTATTAGGAGCGATATTTGCTGAGCCTGAGTGAAGGGTAAGAAAGTTCTATCTAGGTTATTTAACATGATGTTAACATAGCTGCTTTTTGGAAGTGTGAACTTCCACAAGTATATGACGGGCTTTCCTGCTAAATGTTTCCGTGTTCAACTTTTAAGCACTGTTATGGTGCTTCTTTATATTTTGCTCTTTTGGGATAGTTCAGGTATTCCTCCTTTTCAAAGCTGTGTCTTGACAGGGACTTATATAATATAATTGTTTGTTATTATAGCATCCTTTCTCTCTACTCTAGCTATTATTTCCTAGATCTGAGTGATTCATGGTCTCTCTCTTTCACTGAATACAGATATTATTTCACATCATTGTTTTTCTGTTTTTTGTTGTTGCTATTGTCAAAATATTTCTTTTAATACAGTGACCAAAAATCTGTATAACAAAAGGCAGGTAAAGAACCACAAGTACAAAGCGTGTTAAGATGCTAATCCAAGTTTTAGAGAAGATAGATTCCATTAACTTCCAGTTATATGCTTGTTGTATGATCTTATACGGGCACCTCCATTACTAAGCTGGTCTTGACACCTTTAAGCACAGTGAAGTGATGCCTGAGATAGCGGGCTGTGCAACCTTACCTGGATCCTAGGATTCAGAGCTCCAGACTGTCTTGGAGAACTGACACAAGCCCAAGTAGGCTCTTCAAATGAGGTGTTCTTGCAGCTCCTACATCAGAACAACCTGATCCTGAAGGGCACACTCTAAGACATGGACCAAATATATGGCAGAGAACAAGCCAAGGTGTAATCCTCTCTATAGACTGTCAATTTTCTTTTCAGTGATGTCAGAAATATGCTTTTAAATCCCTGGTAAGCCTGAAGTGGATCATTTGGAGCAGTTGTCCTTCTTTCCGCGCTCGCCCCCTCCCTGCTCATTTTGTCTTTGCTGCATCTTACGTCATATAAAACTTCAAATTTTCTGCCCCACTGCACATTTGCTTACCCAATTCTGCAAGAACTGCAGAAATTCTCCCTTCCTAAAAACAGAACCTTTAGGGGACTTTTCATAATTAAAGACATTTGATCTATGAAGTTTTTCATCTTCCTTAAATAAAATAATACAGGTATTGTGGGACAGAGTTTTTTTCCCCAAGGAAAGTAATTATTTCAACTCTTCTTTTCAGTCTGAATTAGAATGAAATGACAAGTATCAAAACTTCTCCCTGCACTGGAAGCTTACAAGACTATCCTCTTATCAACTTGTTAAGATTAGTTTATATTCATACCTGCTAACATATTGCAATTAAATGACTTGTGGGCCAACTGTCTGGGATATCCTGGACAGAAGGATGCATGCATGTAAACTGCTGTGCACAGCAGTAATAGCTATTTGACTGGGGTTTCTGGCTGTTCAGCTGCTCTGTCTCAGTTACTGTCATAGTTCCATCAGAGATGCTGTCAACTAGGAAAAAGTAAAAACAGAAATTAAAACAAAATGAAACAGAACAAAACAAAAACAAACAAAAAATCCAGTAAAGAGAGAGAGGATGTATAAAAACATTAACCTCATCTCAACAGTGGGAGGATTCATGGGTATGAATAATGCTATTACAACGTTTTAATTTTATTCATCAGTCTACTGCTAGATGCTTGCTATCTTCTCAGTTTGATGCAAACCTGAATAACATAGGAATTTATTGCAATTGCATACGCACTATGAGCTCCAAATGCTGGGTAAACTAAATCTGTCATAGTATAGTCTGCTCTAGGAGCTTTAGTCATGCATTCAAACAGAAGGGAAACCAAAGAACCTTACAGGAGATATAGTAGAATCAGTGATTGATCCCAGTAAAAGAGGGCTATGAGCCATACAAACTAAATTTGCTACAAGCCTCTATAGAGGCTCAGGCAAGCTCAAACAAATCTAAAAAAATTCTGAAACATTTTTAAATTTAATTTTTACAAATCAAAATGTCAAGAGTCAGATTTACTTGTCACAAAATAAAATATTTTATTTTGTGACAAGTAAATCTGACTCTTGACATTTTGATTTGTAAAAATTAAATTTAAAAATGTTTCAGAATTTTTTTAGATTTGTTTGAGCTTGCCTGAGCCTCTATAGAGGCTCAGGCAAGCTCAAACAAATCTAAAAAAATTCTGAAACATTTTTAAATTTAATTTTTACAAATCAAAATGTCAAGAGTCAGATTTACTTGTCACAAAATAAAATATTTTATTTTGTGACAAGTAAATCTGACTCTTGACATTTTGATTTGTAAAAATTAAATTTAAAAATGTTTCAGAATTTTTTTAGATTTGTTTGAGCTTGCCTGAGCCTCTATAGAGGCTCAGGCAAGCTCAAACAAATCTAAAAAAATTCTGAAACATTTTTAAATTTAATTTTTACAAATCAAAATGTCAAGAGTCAGATTTACTTGTCACAAAATAAAATATTTTATTAAGAATTCACTAAAACAATTTTGAACTTCTGTGGCAAAAATCAAATTTTAACATGGAAAAATCATGATAAAATTTTGGATAGACATTCTAAAACATCAACAAGTTTATTCTGACAACCGTTTAAATGGTTATCAGCTATCACTGCTAGTGAATTTTTCTGTTAGTAACAATGTTAAAAAGATAGTATTAACAAATTAAATACTCTAAGATCTCATTCAATCCCTTCTAACAGTCTTCATTCATCATGAAATTAGTGAAAGGTTTTAATGGTTTTCTCCAGTCTTTACAATTAACACAGTACCTCAAATTAGCTCAGCACAGAGAAAGTGAGACATTTCTCATCTCATATCTCCCCGGTGATGTAAACTGACAGAAGAGATAGCAGCATGACTTAAACACGTTACTACTAAATACCCAAATCTTTGAATACAAATTAGCCAGAGGTGACATGAACATCACTAAATCACTTGTCTTAAGAATTCCACTGTATCATGTTGTGATGAGCTGACTATTAGCATGGGGGTATTGTGAGTAACGAACAATCCTATTTTTTCCTCTGAAACTATACTCATAACACCTATATTAAAATTGACATGTTATACTACAACTGCCATATAACAGTAGTAATTGTGGCAAAGCAAGGTAGATTTCACTGTAATTAAAGAAACTAAAATATAAGAGAGTAACAATGGAAAGGGACTGCAATGGATGGTGGTAGATGCATGGTAGAGAACTAAAGGTTAATGGAGACAGTGAAAAGGGAATCTATGCTAATGCAACAACATACAAGTCTGTTCCAGCAAATCTCCCAGTGGCTCTACACATTCAGAATCAGGCTACACAGGAGAAAGAAGGGGGAAAGAAAAGTGGAGAAAAGGAGGGATGTATGAAGAGAAGAAATAGATAAGACCTACGGTAGAAGGTGGTGGGCAGTATGCTGGGCTTTGAGAAAGAATTAGTAAATGAAGAGGAGGCAGTTGTAGACAATTCAAGACTATTTAATATTATTGCCTTCCTGACTTTGTAAATCCCATATCTGCATTTCCTCTCATATTGCTACTAATATTCTTAATAACATTGCTTTTTTTTTTACTCCATTAATAAAGCAGCAGATTTTTACTGTTTGTTGCTTAGTACATGAGTTATCATTGTCAGGATTATGATAACAAGCTGATTTGATTTATGTAAAAATAATTCTCTTTCTTTCTTTCTTTCTTTCTTTCTTTCTTTCTTTCTTTCTTTCTTTCTTATCCCAAAGACAGCTGCAGAATGCTAAGGGAAACATATAGTGAGGACCCAGTGTTAGCAGGAAAATGAGCTACTTTTTATGCATCTTGCAATTCAAGGTACACACCGCAGAAATAATTTTATGTGCATAATTCTTTCAAACAATTGCACATTGTACCATCTAGCCTATAGTTCTATTTCCAGATGACCTTTTAATCTTTACAAAACATCACATAGTATCATTGTCTATCAACAAACAGCAGTTCTACTTTAGCCCATTCTTTTGCAACAGAGAAAAGCTGGTTACCTGAATATGTGTATTTCCTGTTAGTGGCCTCCATAATATAGTTTAATGGATACTATAAAAAAAAGGATTTTTTCTCAACTTTAACAGAAGAGAGAGGTTTTTTGAGAAGTAGTCTCAATGGAAAGCAGATTCTGGAGTTCTTCAAAGCCCTCTTTCTAAAAAGACAGGAGGAACCTTTGGGAAGATCTCAAATACTCAGTTATCTCTTTTGGTTTTAAAGTCAGGATCTCAGTAAATAAAGTCAGGAGTTCTTCAACTTTAGAATTCATTTTTTTCCTCTTCGTTTATAAGAAAGAACTTAGCTATATGACACACTTAAAACATGTGCACTCAAATGTGCACAAATGTCTCTGTCCTTTGCTTTCCTTCCCAAGTAATTAAAAACAAGATCAACAAATTTGAAATACTGAACATGATGGTTCTTTGATTTCTAAGTTATAGATTCAATGTTCTTCAAGAGTATTGTCAGTTCTCAAAAAAATAAGAAGGGAAAAGTATTTTGTTCCTGCCTGCAGTACTGTGTGATAGAATGAGTCTCTGGTCTTTAGCCAGAGACTGGAGTTGCGTATGATTACTCAGTGTTTCTCCTAATTGCAACAGCAACGGCTTTAGATAAAATTATCAGGCTCCAGCCCAATACAAACTAAAGGTACTTTTCAGGTAATGCTTGGCTAAACTATAGAAATCATTGGTACAGAATATCGTGACATTTCAGAAAGATTCACAAGTGATTGGGTGTTCCAGCAGAAGCTGGAAAGTACACTTCTGGGTACACTACAGAGCCATTCTTGCCCTTGATAATCCTCCTCCACCAAATACCTAGTATTGGCCATTTTGGAGTCAGGAGATGGGACTAACCGTATTTTTCACATTGACATGTTTATTCCTATATTATGTTCCATACTCACAAAATTATGTGCAGTATAAGTTCTTCCAGTTTCTGCTGTACATGAGCTCTTGATGATAATGCCAAATAGAGAGCTGTTTGGTGCAGATTATAAAAATATATGAGTAACCCTAGCATTCTGAGGGATGAAAAACACAACCAGCTCATTCACTCCTAACATTAAGATACTCATTATACTGAAGTCTGAGGGCTAGTTTCATATGAATCATATTTCATATGAATTCTACGTTTTGTCTTCAGAAAAGCCAGCTTGTCCTCTCAGTTTCAGATGACCTCTTTACAGTGTAATAGGAATATTATAGGACTTGTAAGGCTCGAATGCACTAGTTATTGCTATGCTATAATAAATGATCATTTCAGTTCATTGACACAATTCTTTTACCAAGCATAATTTTGCACTTAACATTTACATCATTAAATCTTAAAGTTCATTCAAATACATAATTTAATGCAAGCGTTTTTCACACATACAGTCTTTCTGTTTGACTGAAAGAAACTTGCGTTCATAAGCAAAGTGCACATAATTTAACTCTTCAGTGATTCAGACCCAGGGAAAATTGATTCAGCTCCTTAATTTCAGATCATTCTTATGTGAGGTTTATCACTGATCTCATGCTTTACAAAAAGAAAGAAAGTGTGACATATAGTTCACGGAATCATAGGTTGGTTGAGGTTGGAAAGAACCTCTGAAGGTCATCTTGTCCCACACCCCTGATCAATCAGGGTCACGTAGAATGGGTTGCCCAAGACCATGTCTAGGCACCTTTTGAAGATCTCCAAGGAGGGAGACTCCACTACCTCTCTGGGCAACCTGTGCCAGGGCTCAGTCACCTGCACAGTGAAAAACAACCTGTGCCAGGGCTCAGTCACCTGCACAGTGAAAAAATATTTCTTGTTTCAGACAGAACCTCCTGTGTTTCAGTTTGTGCCTGTTGCCTCTTGACCTGTCACTGGACACCACTGAAGAGAGCCTGGCTCTCTCCTTTTTGCACCCTCCCTTCAGGTATTTTGTACATATTGATATCTTCCCCCAGTCTTCTCCAGACTAAACTCCCAGATCTCTCAGCCTTTCCTTATAGGATAGAAGCTCTAGTCCCTTAATCATCTTAGTGGCCTTCACTGCACTTTCTCCAGTAGCTCCATGTCTCTCTAGTAGGAGCCCAGAACTGGATGCAGTACTCCACATGTGGCCTTACCAGTGCTGCATACAGGGGAAGGATCACCTCCCTTGACTTGCCAGCAACTATCCTCTTAATGCAGCCTATGATACCATTAGCTTTCTTAGCAGCAAGGGCACATGGCTGGTTCATGTTCTACTTGGCATCCACCAGGACCTCCAGGTTCTTTTTCTGCTACATTTTTTTCCCCACATTTAACCTACTCTTCCTTGACTTCATATTCATTGGGATGGACCTCTCTTGAGCCTGGATGAGGTGATCCTTAAATATTAACCAGCTTTCTTGGGTCTCTCTTCCCTCCAGGGCCTTATCCCATGAAACTCTTCCAAGCAGATACATGAAGATGTCAAAGTCTGCTTTCCTGAAGTCCAGGGTTTTGAGCTTGCTTTTTACTCCTCCCTCCCCTCAGGATCCGGAACTCCACTGCTTCATGGTCATTTCAGCCAAAGCTGCCTTTTGTCTTCACATCCCCAGTTAATGCCTCCTTGTTGGTGAACATGAGGTCCAGCAAAGCACCTGTCTTTGGATCCTCTATCATTTCAGTGAGGAATTTGTTATTGACACACTCCAGGAACCTCCTTCATCGCTTATGCCCTGCTGTGTTATCCCTCCAGCAGATATGAGGATTGCTGAAGTTCCCTGTGAGGACCAGTGCCTTCGAATATGAAGATACTCCTATCTGTCTGCAGAGGGCCTCATCTGCTTGTTCTTCCTGATTAGGTGGCCTGCAGCAGACTCCCTCTGCAATATGACCCTTACTTGTCTTCTCTTTATTCCTCACACATAAGCTCTCAGCTGGCTCATCGTCCATCCCCAGGCAGAGCTCCATATGTCCCAGCTGTTCTCGCATAAGGGACAACTCAACCTCCTTGTCTTCCTGGTTTGTCTTTCCTAAGGAGCCTGTATCTCTCCATGGCAACACTCCTGTCATGGGAGCCATCCCACCATGTGTCCATGATCCCAACAAGATTGTAGCTCTGCAGCTGCACACAGGTCTCTAACTTACTGTGTTCATTCCCCATGTTGCATGTTTTAGTGTACATGCACTTCGAAGTGTTACAAGACAACATTCATTGTATCATGTCCTCCAACTTATAAAAATCCAGCTACCTTCACAGTAATCAGATGAAACTCATGCTTAATTTATATTGGTGTTGCTGAAACACCATTTTTGACCTAGAAATATTTTACATTTTTATTGTATTTTATCTTCACCCATAAAGATATTTTCTTGAAAACTGTTGTTAACCTGTTTTTGCATTCCTTTCCCATGCAAAGGTGCTTAAATTTAAGTAGACTGCAGAAAAGAAGAACCTATTCTAGTGCCAAGACAACTCAAAAAGGTAAGATGTGACCAAGAACTCTGAGGCTTTAAAAAAAGCTTTACTACCCTCTTAAAAATCCCTCAAACTTTACCTTTATAAAAGCAAAATATTGTCTTCATATTTCATCACTAAAAACTGTCAGTCACATGTCAAATGGAAACAAGCAGACAATTCTTACATATCTAATATAACTCTATAAGACAATGTAATCATATTCATACTAAATGATTTTTTTAGCAATTTACTCCTTAATAAATTTCAACTGACTTCATGATGCACATAGATTAATCTGAATTTACTGCTATAAAATGATATAAATAAGAACATAGTTTTATTTGTTGTTCTTTTTGTGGTTCTTTTAAAAGAATGAAACTTCTGGGAGGGATTTTGAAGCATTTTCCTTCTTCAAAACTGGACAATTTCTTGAGTTTTGTCCCCAAAACCTCAGCATCAGATTGCCTTGCTATTCTGGATACCGTGAAACATGTTTGTACATGGAAATCTTCTCTATGATTGATTACTAGGTGAGAAGGCTGCACCCCCTTCCCTGAGTTTGGGTTTAGGTGTTGTAATACAGCAAGGTATATTGTTATGCTCATTAGTTGGTTGTTAGGCAGCTTGCTTTAGTTGTCTCTGTGTAGGCATGAAGCACAGTTCATAAAGCAATACAGTTTTTTTCCAAGCAGAACTGTCTGTCTTAGCAATTAAAGCCTGCAATCACATTTCTGCTCATTTTGAAGGCTCACTGTGAGATCTTTCAGGAATTAGAACCACGCTTTCAGACCCCTCTGTGGTCTGGTTTAAGCTATCTTTGGCATTATCTCTTCCTGTGAAATCCTGACTGCTGACAACAGGTATATTCAAATGGAAAAGAAATATCACCTGTCTCAGGAATAAATCTTACATGTATTCAAAAGACAGCTTTTTCAGAGCCTCTCAATCAGACAGTCATGTAGGGGAGAATTCAGACATAACTAAGTAAACATGATGACCTACTCTGTGCTGAAAATACTGATGATGATGATGAATATTCACCATAGAATGAAATAATATGAAAACAGCTGTTTGGACTGATTTAAACACGGGTGACCAGCATCTCTTTTAGCAAAAGAAAGTGAGCTACACATCACGCATTTTTACAGCGGCACTTAGACATAACATCTACCTGTGTCTTTTGGAAGCCTCTGGAAAGTAAAGGAGTTGTAGGAAAGTGAGAAATAAGCTATGTGTTTGTTTCTTCTCATGGTGGACTCAGTAGATACTAAATCAAACAGTTGCAGACAGCCAGTGAGGCTTCATTTAAAGCAGTCTGTATAATTTTATTTCTCCCTGTTTTGTGAGGTTTTGGGGGGGCAGGGTGGATGTTCAAGGCATTGACAGGAAGAATGGAATCCCCAAGAGTTCCTAGGAAGTTCAGTTTCAGAAAAAATGCCAGTCTTCTAAAAAATCTTTCTCATCTTATATGTTATTTACTGATACTTCTGTTTGCTTTATATTCT
>VXAL01000394.1:9923-21861 GCA_013399475.1 Chauna torquata | reverse complement strand
CTATTACTACTCACAGAAATAGTTGCAAAAACAATTCTTATTTGTGCTTTCTTAAAATATGTAAATAATAAACACATAAAACAAAATCCTGTACTTGCTTGGTTGGTTTTGCAGATATTAATCACAGTTTCATTAAGAATAGTATCTTTGCTGCAGAAGTGTTTACTGCCTATGACAAACAATACTACTTTAGGAAGACAGTCCCACTCATTTGTTATTGAAAGCACATGACATCATTGGGCACCATTGGTTATACACACAGTGATCAATGGTATTGAGACCTGAACCCATTTAATACTTATAGTGTATCAAGTCGGACTTCTCTGACTTGAACGTGGACTACACCACCTTCTATCAAGCTGACCTTAATTTTGTCTGAAATCTGGGTTTCAATTTCCCAGGAAATACATGCATCCAGCAGTAATGGTATCTGAACTGAACCTCTTGACATCAAAACAACACTTAGTCGATCGCAGCAGGATCAAAGTTCTTGAAACAGAATGACATTTTTGAAACATATGTATGAGTGTCTAAACATGTTGTATTCTGAAATGCATGGTCTACTCCTCCAGTTCATCTGTGTCCTTTAAAAATATTTTTGTTTGTTCTGCTTTATTTATTTTCTTGAAGCTCACTTCAAAAAGCAGTATATAGTTTAATGTTGGTATTAGTCCTATTATCTTCTTCAAAGGGCTGTTTTCTCAAGCACATTAGCCTCTCATTTTTGAAGCACTACTCCATTTTAAACAATGAGGTTCAAATGCCCTCACAGCAAGGAGATTTTTTCAGAAAGCTCAGGTGTTAATCGACTGGTATCTCAGGTTTCCCTCTGTATATCTCTGGAAAGGAGACATTTGAAATATACGGGCACTAAAATCTTATGATTTGTGAACTCACAAAGTTTAGTTTTCCCTGGGGAAGGGTAGTTTTCCTAAATTTCTTTATGTAAATAGAGATAATATGTGTTATACATCATCTAATCCCTTAATTTCATTTTTGTCTTTATCCCCTGCAATATGGAGCATCTAACCCTTAGACCTCCTGTCCATGAAATTGACACTTTCTCCCTTCTATCAAAATGTCCAGAGACCTCTGACTTGCATGTTACAAAGACTTTTCTGATCTCCCTATCTTCCTTATAGCTTTATCTATAGTCTGTATCCTGCAAAATTTATTTTCTCATTACTGACAAGAAACCTTGAGCTTAATGTCTGTGTGAATCCTTGTAGTATTCTGTATTTGTGCCATTGGTTTGATAATAAAGGAAAGACACCTGTTCACTGTTGTAATTCTTCGATATATTCCTTACCTTTTCAAAGACAGTGAAGAAATCTGCCCTCCTTAGACTTGCAAAATTTAGACAACTTGTCAAAGAAGGAACAAACACCACAAGTTGATTGAGTGACTTCACAGAGATTTGTTCCTTGGCTTCAGAGAACTCCATGAATAAGTAAGCCAGAAACTCCATGAATAACAAAATGCAGAAAAATATCATTCGTCATTTAATCATCACAGCTTTGCTCCCCAGTCTTCTAAAAGGCATCAGAAGTGGTGGTTCCTTTTTTGGAGTAAGCCTTCTGAAACAGTGAGGAAATTAATTTGCTCATGTCTACATATTGTTTACTAAGAATAAATTCCCATGCATCCATTTTGCAAATATGTTCAAACTGTTTGTGTAACAATGAATAGAGCTGATATTATAATTTGTTTAGAAACTATGTACAGTGTTTCTAAAACCTTGGCATACTTTTGATTCATAGTAGTTTACAAAACTCTGCGTAGTGACTTTTGCACAAGGAAGTTACTAAAACTGTTCTTACTGCTCTAACAGATTACTCTCCTTATGATCAAGTTTCCTTATGTGTGAGTGTAAGACTGTGAATTGTCCTAAGTGCTGAGAATTAAATGTGTATTGAGTGGAAAATAGCTTCCTTACTAGGAGAACAGGTGAAGTAAGAGCAGGGTAACAAGTGGACTCTTGAGTTTTACTGACATGATAGTATTCTTACTCAATATTTAGTGCCCTATGTTTTTTGTCTAGTTACACATCTCTTAAAAAAAGGATTTGAATCTCCAGGTTCTGCCTCTGACATGAGACCATTTTAGTGATTCAAAGATGACCCATATCTCCCTGGAGAGTTACACTGAACCGAACAGTTGCAATGACTTATCTGTGAACTTGGAAGCCAAGTGGATTTCTTGAGTTATTGTGCCCTCACATTTCTTGAAGTACATTGAAAATTGATATAAACAAGTGCTGTGTAATTTAAGAGGATAACACAGAAACATAAGCTTAACTGTATAAATCTAAATTTACTGCAATTTCACTAAGTTGTGAAATGGTGATGATTTCCATCAATTCACTAACTAATGACAGAAAAATGCAATGATCAAATTAAAGTTATTGTAACTCTGAAGCACTAGGTGCAAAGATCAAAGTTCCAAATTATTACAATTGGCAATCAAATCAAATTACAGGGTTAGAATTAAAAGGAATTGTTTTGTTCCAGTTTTGGGAGAATGTAACAAAGAGACCACTTATTTCCATTTGGTTTGGGGGGATCTAACTAGTCCACAGAAGTTGTATGTGATCTTACACTTTGTTTTGAGTTAACCCAGGCAAGCAGCCAAACCCTACACAGCCACTTCCACATCTAGTGGGATGGAGGAAAGAATCGTAAGTGAAAAAGTGGGAAAACTCATAGGTTGAGATGAAGACAGTTTAACAGGTAAAGCAAAGGCTACATGCACAAGCAAAGCAAAACAAGGAATTCATTCACTACTTCCCATCTGCAAGCAGATGTTCAGCCATTTCCAGCAAAATACAAGTTATAACTCTGAATGTCCCCTCTACCTTTTCCTTTAGCCTGGCTTTCCTATTGCTAAGCATGATGTCATATGGTGTGGATTATCCCTTTGGGTCAACAGTTCCAGCTGTGTCACTTCCCAGCTTCATGTGCAAACCCAACCTACTCACTGGGGGAGACAGAATGAGAAACAGAGAAGGGCTTGACACTGTGTAGGCACTGCTCAGTGATAGCCAAAACATCAGCATTATCAACACACTGTTTTGGTCACAAATCCAAAACATAGCACCATACCAGTGCTATGAAGAAAAGTAACTCTATCCCAGTCAAAACCAGTACACATGGCTTATGCTCTTACCTCTTCCTGAAGGCTTGTGCATCTTCTTGAACTCTTCTCAGGTCACATCATAAAGCATCTTGACTTGTTTAACAAAAATGAGTTGTCTGAAAATGTATATCGACTTTATATTTTCTCCTTAAATTTTAACATTTAATGTTATTGACACTCACTGTAATTATTGTTTCCATGAAAGAAAAAAAGAGAAAAGAAAAAAATATTATTTCCTAGTAATTTCTCCCTCTAAAAGCACATGCATGTTTTTGGAAGACCACCTTCCATTCTTCCTTCCTGAGGGGCTAAATAAATTTCACTCTTTAAGTTTCACATTCAGCTGTGCATTTTCACCTGTCAAAAAATCATATTGATGTATTTTCTTGATTTCTTCTGAATTTTACAACATCTGCTTTAAAAATGTACCCACCAATAAATACAATACTATCAGTATGTACATCTTAATAACAGCCTGTTTGATTCAATACTGTTATCTGCACTGCTTCGGAGTTTCTCTTGTTGCTAGAACACAAACCTCTTCTGCTCAGTTGCCTGCCTCCTCTCTGAGTCTCCTACATTCTTCTGACAATTACAGATTTCTTGGACAGCCTTTCTCCATATAATTTTTTTATACAAAGTCTGAGTTCTTATCTCCTAGACATATATTGCTAAAAGCTTCACTTGTTTTCTCTATGATTACACCATCCTCTTAATACTTTTACCATCTACAAATGTTGTGAAGACCAGCTTTCGTTAGGCCTCTAGAGTAGAGTCAATTCTTCACTTACAATTACTTTTTTAGATAGTAAATGAAGTGGTTCTTAATGGATTCTGTTCTGTGGATTTAGTCTGAATTTACATTTTAAATTAAAGTACTATGTATGCAAAACAAAGTCCTTCAGAAAATTCTGTATATGTGAACTTATCCTTATAAACCACGCTTCTGTGCAACTGAGTAGTTTTTAATCTTTGGAAACAATGACCAATTTTTAATTCCTAATTTTGTTGTTGTTCTTGTTTAAAAGTTAGCTATACTGAGAAGCAAGCAGAATAGTTCTTTAGTAATCCTTTAGCGGTGGGCAAACTAACTTCATGTTTAATTTGAAAAAGGTATCTAGTCTCAGCAGGATGCATACAGTTAATGGAGTAAGACTTCTAACAGCAACTCCTCATATACAAATACAGAGTTCACAGACTGGCTGAGTTACGAACAGAAGATAGATACTAGTTTCCTTCTATTGACCTCAGAATGAAATCAGACAACTTTCACAGAACAGGCAACTAACTTTTCAATAGCTAAAGATCAGTGAACTCATTATTATTATTATTATGATATAGCTAAATATCCAGAAACTTCAGAGCTTAACTATGTAGCCGAACATCAACCTAGGCACCAATCCAGTGCCACAGAACTGTTAGTCACTAAATATGAGATCCAAAACAGCTAACAAAATGTCTAATGTTGATATGCTCCACATATGTCTTACTCGAGTAAGTCAGTGATCATATAAAATCACTTGCATCTTGACAACCAGGTACTGCACATGTGAATCTGAGAAGATATCAGCAAAGCAATTAATCTATCCTGAGCATTCCACTTAAATTAATCTTTAGAGTTTTTGTTTCTAGCAGATAGCTCAGTTCTTTGTATTCTTGAAAAAGGGTTTAGAGGTATGGATCATCATATGTATCACCTGTATTATAAAATGCTAATGGTTGTCTGACTAGAATAACCAGCCAGGAAAAAGAAGATTCAGATTTAACTTTTTTCTGTACCTTCTACTACATGGTTATACTCTTTGGTCTATAGAATACAGCTGTCTCTTTTTTGTTGTTGTATCTTTTTCCTCCATGTCCAGTAAACATTTGATTTGATATGATATGATCTGCATATTACTAATCTTTATCTGGATTAATAGAGAATATTTTCACCCAGGGTATTGTTAACTCAATACTCCCATAACTTCAGTACCTAATTATCCTGTCAAAGATAAAGCTTTTGCTGCAGCATCTGAGAGGAAAGGACTAGGATGGGGATGCTGACCGGCATGCTAATTGGACCATCTATGGAGTACTAGTGTCAACGTTTACGGGTGGAAATCATTTATTTCTCACAAGGCCTTAGACAACAACTCTGCTCATCAGGAAAAGGGTGAGAGTTGTTTCAGAACAGAATATATCTTTCTTTCCTACCCCCAGTCCCTGTTTTGTGCAGCTTCCCTTTACGAAATCCATCAGTGTCCTGGCTACTGTGGGTATTTCTTAGACGTAAAGAAAGTTAGCATAGATGGACAGCCAGCTGTCTAGGTTTGCAAACTGCAGAAGTATCCTTGTTCTGACTGGGGGACTCCTTCATCAGACAGACTGTGCATCAGAGGTCCTGACAGTGCTGTTCCTCAGATATCTTTCTGTTTCAATCTAGTCTCAAATGGTTGTAATACATTGTGGAACAGAGGATGCATCCTTTTAAATATGCCTTGCTGCATTGCCATTTACATTTTTGTATATATTCTATACTGCTGTTTCTGTTTATTTTGTTCATTGAAAGAAGTGTTAGCTTCTTCTTTCTATCTGAAAGTACCGGTTTCCATAACTGACTCAAATAGCATCGTTAACCAAAACTCTGTTCCTCTGTTTTATTTTTGTAGAGCACAGTTTTGAAAGCAAAGATTCCTAGTTTGAGGTTAAATCATTCTTATCTGGGGCCAGATTTTGTTAATGGTATTCAGATTACCTTGTGTCTTATCATCTCACTATCTTCTGTTGATAAAGGGAGAAAAATAAAACTATTACATCTTAATAGAAAGATTTGTCATCAAAAGAACACACATTCTCTTGAAGCAGGCCATAACTGACAATTAAAATAATGCAAGGATTGTTCTGTGTTTAAAGCATACCTATTTGTCATTCTCTAAAGTTATTTCTAGCCCTATTCAATAAAATCATAGATTAGATGTAAACATTAACTGACTCCATTTTGTAAAATTTGGTGTTTACCCTTTATCTGCATGTGTAATTCCAACCCTCTGGTTTTGCTTTGTTTTCTGACAGTAAGCATACGCAGCATAACATGACTAAAAGACCAACATATTTTTGTAATCAAGATATAGTTGGAAGGTTTTGTATCAACCTTTTCTCAACATATTTTCAAAGGTACTCTGCATTTTAAATTACATTTTTGTTTTTTGTTTGTTTTGGTAGCTGGAGCATTGCAAAATATCTCTGTGACCTTTCAGATGTGCAGCTTGCAAAGTCCCTGCGGTGACGCAGCAATAGCCATTGCACTGCTACAAATCTGTTTTGCATTTGTAATGCTACCTGTGCACAGAATGCATTTGAACTGTTGTCAAATCTACCTCACAGTTTTGTAGAATGCCTGTTTAAATCAGGATTGTTCCACAGCCCTGCAGCAGTTGCTTAGCTGTTTTGTTTGTTTGTTTGTTTGTTTGTCATAGTGTTAAGTTAGTTGATTCTCATAGGGCTGGACATTGATCTGACCCATGCTTATTGAAAACCAAATTATAGAAGAACTCTCCACATTCTTGGAGACAACAGCTTAGATGTTCAAAGAACAGCTGATGACTTAACCATTTTCAAATCAAGAATTTTACTTATTGGCACTCCTAGACTTGTATAATACTTAACGCACTCTAATTCGGACTTTGTTAAAAACAAAAATATTTGAGTAGACCATCTTCTAAACAATCCAGTTATGTTTTATACAACTAGTTATAGTAACCTTGGTTTAATTCAGAAAGTCACATCTAATATTCTAGAAAATATAGCTGTCATTCATGATAAAGAAATTTCTTTGTCTTCCTAAATTTTGAATAACTACAGACACTTTTAAGAACATAAATAGGATGATCTAGGAGAATACTGTAATGGAATATTGCTAATACTCTTTCAAAATGAAGTGCCTTGGCATATTTGCTCATTTGCAATATTTCCAAATGTAGTTAATATATTTGTTAATATTTTATTAGTAATATTCAAAATCAAAAGACATAATTTTTTTAAGGTAGGTGGGAATATCAATTTCAGTGTAAAATAATTATGTAGATAATTGGATAGCATGAACATAGTAAATAAGTCATTATCATAAGGAGATATAACTGCCTCATACTTTTATGGTTGAATGTAAAGTAAGAAGATATCAAGAATATGAAACAAATAGATCAAAAGAAAAGTGAATAAATAATAGCAGCAAAAGTATTGAAAATTTTTGTATAATGGGGAAAAAAAGTCCAGCTGCCAAAACACAAAGAACCATTCCTACATAAACGTCAATTAAGAAAAGATTAATCCTGAAGACACCTACTAGTAGCACAGCATAAGAAAAAGGACTTACATACTGCACCTTTTGCATACAAGTTCAGTTTACTCAGTATTAGGAATATAGAAGTAATTAAAGCCATATAAAGTAGAGAATTCTGCCCTTTGAAGACAAAACAACATTAAAGATAGGAATATAGGAAAGGAAAGCCATATAGGAGCGAAAGTTTGTGTCTCCAGAAAGAAAGATCCTAATTTCCAAAAAAAAAGAAATGGCCAGATATAAATAAATTGAATGATGTCCTTCACGACAGTCTGTCGTAGTCCTTACTAAAGTAGCTGAAACAGTGTTATTTGTTTGTTTGTTTTTTCAAGAAAGCAAATACAGGACAGGGTAGTAGCTGGATTCTTGTCTTTTTTTTCTTAATCTACACATTAAATTGTGACTAGACCTACTGCAATATGGGCAGTCCCTGCAGGAGAAAGCGGACTGGGAAGGAGACTGTGCTGTCACTCTTACCTACTTCATGACCTCCAGGTTAATGTTACCAGTATGCTAATTTCCACACAATTAATTCATTATGTTGTGACTTTTAAGCAGAATTTATATGAAACAAAGACAAAAACCTAACTGTACGAGAATCGCTCAGCAAATGTTGGGTGTAAATGGAAAATAGCATTGAATTTTTGTTGGAAAGAAATGGTGCTGGGCAGTCCTTACGGGTATGAGTTCCCTCATACAGAATGCTTACTCCATAAATTTTACTTGCACTGTGTAGCAATCCTCTTATTTCATCCCAAGGAACAGGTAATGTTTAAGCGAAGCATTAAGCCGTTGTGAAGAAACTGCAGTGCTATCTTAGTGCAATGCTAGACCTAGACTAATCAGGTATGTAGAGGATAACCTCTCCTTAGAAGGATCGTGCTATCACATCTATATTTTGTCTGGGAGCCAAACATTGATCACGCAGGTACTTCAAAGGTAGCTGTTGTGGTGGTTTTACCCTGCTGAGCAGCCAACCTCCACCACAACCGCTCTCTCACTCCCCATCCTCAAAGAAACGGGGAGAAAATACGATGGACAAGGGCGTAAGGGCTGAGATAAGGACAAGAAGGTTGCTCACCAATTACTGTCACAGGAAAAACAGACTCAACATAGGGAGAATAATATAATTTATTACTGTCACTAACTGACTAAAACAGTGAGAAACTAAAAGCAAACTAAAAACACTTCCCCCCCATCCGCCCTCTTCTACCTCCTCCCCCCGAGCGGTGCAGGGGAACGGGGAATGGGGGCTGCGGTCAGCCCATATCGCTGCGTCTCCACCGCTCCTTTGTGGTCACTCTCTGCCCCTGCTCCAGCGTGGGGTCCCTCCCACGGGATGCCGTCCTTCCCGAATGGATCCTGCGTGGACTTCCCACAGGCTGCAGCTCTTCAAGAGCTGCTCCAATATGGGTCCGTACCACGGGGTCCATCCTTCAGGAGCAAACTGCTCCAGCATGGGTCCCCCACGGGTGGCAGCTCCCACCGGATCACCTGCTCCTGCGTGGGCTCCTCTCCACGGGCTACAGGTCCGGCCCGGAGCCTGCTCCTGCGGGGCTCTCCATGGGCTGCAGCCTCCTTCAGGCCACATCCACCTGCTCCTCCATGGGCTCCTCCATGGGCTGCAGCGTGGAGATCTGCTCCGTGTGGTACCCCATGGGCTGCAGGGGGACAGCCTGCTCCACCATGGGCCTCACCACAGGCCACAGGGGAACTTCTGCTCTGGCGCCTGGAGCACCTCCTCCCCCTCCTTCTTCACTGACCTTGGTGTCTGCAGGGCTGTTCCTCACTCCTCTCTCTCCCAGCTGCTGTTGTGCAGTAGTTTTCTCCCTTTCTTAAATCTGCTATCCCAGTGGCACAGCCAGCGTCACTCTCTGGCTCAGCTCTGGCCAGCAGCGGGTCCCTTTTGGAGCTGGCTGGAGCTGGATCTTTTCAGATATGGGGCAGTTTCTGGAATCTTCTCACAGAAGCCACCCCTCTGGCCCCCCTGCTACCAAACCTTTACCATAGAAACCCGATAAAACTGTATGGTTTTTTTCATTAATTAGTGTGGATATGAATTATTGCATTTTCACTTATTCCACTAGTGGAAGCACAAAGCCATCAGAAACCAGACCACAACAGAAAGAGAAAAGAATTTATGCAAAGTCTTGAAGAAGACTTAAAACAGGACATGTGGAAGTATGAAGCAAATTATATACATATACAGCATGAACTTTGGCAGACCATTTTTTCTTCTTGCAAGCAAAAAGTCATATTCAAAGTAATGGATACTTTTGGGTAGCTGGGCAATAATATGTTTATCCTGTGGCTTTAATGGTCATGAATAACACTCTGGATTTGTGCATTCTTCCACTGATCTTTGATCACGGATTCATACTTCTACCCATGTTTTTAGGTAAAGCACTAACCCTGTTATTTAAATAAATTGTTATATCGTGTTGTTTGGCTTCTAGTCCAGAAGTTAGAGAGTATCTTTCCAAGTGAAATGGTCATGGTAAGATCTACTAAGTTATTTTTTTCTGAAACCATTTTAATAAATCAGAAGAAGAATCCAGAGACTGTACATGTTTTATCTATATATATATTAAAAAAAAAAGTCTCATAAACTTTTTCCATATACATTGGATTTATTATATTTCTGCAAAGCAGTTTGAAAGGCACTGAATTATACTTTCTTCCAGGTTCTAGAAGAACTTTCATAATAAAAGCAGAAAAGTTGCTGCTGAAATTCATTTTCATATAGATTTATAGGAAAACTACTTTGATGTCTTTTGAATTCTCATGCCAGTAAAAAAAAAAAAAAAAAAAGAAAAGAAAAAAGTAAAAAAGGAACTTCTATTAAATTTAACAACACTCTCCTCCACTCCCCCAGCTTCAAACCTCATTTATCTTTTATGAGCCCTGGGCATCTTGCCATAATAAAACTGTGCATAATACTAGAATTCAGTGGTTTCTTTCTTTCTTTTTTTTTTTTTTTTTCACCTGGTCAACTCACTGTGGCATTGACCCTGCCATTTAAGAAGCTAGTTTGAATGAGTCAACACTTTAAGCACTACAGCATGTATTTCAATATTTAAAGCACTGAACTTGGACAATTAAGGTACTCAATTTTCAGAGGGATTGCTAGGTCCACTTGCAGCTAATAATATCCTTGCAGTGTAGCTTTGCTAAGTTTGGGACTTACATCTTTTTAGGAGTTCTGGAAAGAAGAGAAAATGTTAACTTATATTACAAACGTTGTAAAACAAGTTACAAATCTTTGAATTTAGTAGATACATTTTTTTTATTAATGATTTCCATAGGATGGTTTTGATAAAATTCCGAATTTCAGGTGAATCACAGCCCTTGTGATTATATCTCTAATATTCAGTAGGTCTTTTTCATAAGAGGTAATAATATCTCTGCTTAGGTGTTTATTTTTTTTCAGATTTCTGAGAAGGTAGATCATGACACTTTTTAGCGTCTAACCCTACTTTCTATTCATTTAAAGACATGCCACTGTCTCTGAGATGCTGATCCACTGAAGCCAAGCATAAAACTGACATTAATTAGAGCTGAACCAGATATTAAAGGGATTATTTCTTTTTTTCTTTTTCTAATGTAGGCATCTGTAATGAAAAAGTCTACATCTGAGTAGCTGTCTGGACCTCTTTTAAAAAGTCTAGAGAAAAATAGGCATTTTTTGGGAATGATCCTAATGTAGAGAAACAAAATATTTCCAATAACCATTGTCATGCAGTTGCCTTTCTTTTCCAGGGACTATACTTGGAGTTAGATACTTATGTCTGCACCATGGTGTTAACATTAGCTGACATGAATCCTTTCCATATTGTCAGTTCCACTTTAAAACAAGCATGAGATTTTTGCCATTCTTTTTTTTCACTTTCAACTGAAGTACAGTATAATTCATTGAAACTTTTGTAAATAATGTAAAATCTGAATTCTAGATGTGCAGATGTGTAAATGATACATGCATTCATACTGTTCAAATGCTATTCAAAAGAAATGAGAGCATATCTGAAGGATATTCTGCATACTGTCTTGGGAATTTTGAACTGTAAATTTCATCAGTAACCTGATACTGAACCCCTGGATTCATCAACTCAAGCTATATGGTGGAGTCAAAAACATACAGAAAAGAAAGCATATTCACTGCAGTACAGAAAGAAACCTTTGGTATACTTCTCTTGAAGATATTCAACTTATGGTTTTGAAGGCACAATCAAGGCAATGGATTCACTGCCTCAATCAAGGCAAACAGTTAATCTCTACTACCTTCTTCCTGTTGCACAGGTGAATAGAGAAATGATAAACTGAAGTTTGCAAACAAAGTAGAGTTTAAGATCAAAGAGCTAGACAGGAGGGAAGGCAGCAAGATTTTTTTTGGGGTGTGGTGGAAGTGGGAGAGGAGAGAGTCAGGACTTCCATGTAGATTTCTTCTTAAAGACATTAGTCTCTAAAGCAAACACCTTCTGTGCT
>VXAL01000392.1:54461-80624 GCA_013399475.1 Chauna torquata | reverse complement strand
GATATGGGCTGACCGCAGCCCCCATTCCCCGTTCCCCTGCGCCGCTCGGGGGTAGGAGGTAGAAGAGGGTGGGTGGGGGGAAGGTGTTTTTAGTTTGCTTTTAGTTTCTCAGTGTTCTAGTTTGCTAGTGATAGGGAGATTATATAACTTATTACCTATGTTGAGTCTGTTTTGCCCATGGCAGAAATTGGTCAGCAACCTTCTTGTCCTTATCTCAACCCTTGAGCCCTTGTCCATCGTATTTTCTCCTGCTGTTCCTTTGAGGAGGGGGAGTGAGAGAGCGGTTGTGGTGGAGTTCTGCTGCTCAGCTGGGTAAAACCGCCACAGTTATGTAGCTCCACCATCTTACCTAATGATGCAAATTAGATGGACGCTGACTTCCAAGAGTAGTGCAGAATGCATTGGTGTGGTAGATTTGGTCCAAGTTACAAGTGTCCCATGGTGGCGTGAGGGCTGCTCTTCTTTCGGAAGCGCTGTCTTTTAAGTTAAACATTAACTGAAGTCCTAGATAGCTGGTGGGTCTTGACCATGTTATTCTTAGCAAATTCAATTTAGATCTTTTATTCTTATTTTTCTCCTCCTCTTTTACTTTGCGTGTAATTTGAAAGTGCATTGTTAGTTTCTTCCTGTATCTATTGTATGTATCTTTTTTTTTTTTTTTAAATGAAATTCCTTTTGTAGTCTAACCCATATTTGTCCATGCTTGGTAAAATATTATGCACTTGTAAGAATACTGATGCTTTAGAATTGTAAATCACTGGTATTGAACAAGTCAGTATGTTTTGGGTGTCTTTGTACCTTGTTCTCTCCTCCTATGCTTCAAAACCTGACATCTTTTTAATCAGATGCTGCACGTTTACATATTGAATAAGAAGTATAGCTAAATTTGGTCTCAGTATGAAGCTTGCTGAAGTCAGTGGGAGGCTTTTCTTGTTTTCAGAGAACTTTGGAACTCGGCTGTGATCTCTAAATTAGGAAGCAATGCCACTTCAGTCCCAAAGTTAATTCTTGTGTTGCATGCAGCATGGCCTGGAATTTCCACAGTTTTTCTGCAGTTTGATTTTATTAATATGAAAGTGGTTAATATGCTTCCAGGTGCATCTGAAATTCAAGTGTTCATGGTATTATCTCTTAAAATGATGCAGTCTTTAACTCTTTATAGGGGAAAAGAATAAAACTGTTATAAACACATTGAGGTTATTATTTTGGGAAAAGTGACACACACCCCCTTTTTTTTTTTTATTTTTGCTTATTATCTTTGGAGTATATGGAACAAGTGGTAACCCTGTCTTCATTATTCTATTTATAATCACTGCATTCGTATGAAGGAAGCATAAGTAAGACTGTTGTAGGATTTGCTGTCTGTTTTTATTTATTTTTCAGAGTGGGTTTCTCAGTTCCATTTAATTTTGGACTAAACAATTGACTTGATCATTAGCACTTCAAAGTCCTTCATCTGCTTGTGAGTTTTTAGCATTAATTCACGTTTATGTGCATGAAAGCCTTTAATCTGGAAGTGGATCGTGTTTACATTTTCATAGGGTTTTCAAAGGTACGCCTTCTAGAAATCAGTTTATACAGATTCAGTTTGTGCACCCTTATTGAATCTTCGAATAATTTCCCACGTCTAAAATTGTATCGCTTTCAGATCTAGTTATTGTATATGTAAATTACCCTTCATTATATTTTAATAAAATAAGTTATACAACGCATTTTTTTTTCCTTAACAGATTTTCCATGGTATGAGAAGATAAAAACTGCATTGCAGAGCAAGTTTAAACTCCAGAAGTTTAGGTCCTTGCAACTTGAAACAGTAAACGCTGCAATGGCAGGAAAGGATATATTTCTTGTCATGCCTACAGGTGGTGGAAAGAGCCTTTGTTATCAGTTACCAGCTGTCTGTTCTGATGGTATGTAAGGGGAGGAAAGGCTGTATATAAACAATTGGATTTAGTTTTTCTCTTCTGTAGTTATTTGGAGAATGCACGTTACGTTGGTGTCTGATATCACGATGTGGGGGAAAAAGAGCAAAGATATGAGAGAGAGATTTCCTAGAAGTATTTGCTTTGTTCTCTTTATTATTTTTTTTAAGGAGCAATGGCAGCTTTAAAACAGATGCGCTTTTTAGATGTGATTTAAATTTAAATAATTTATTTAGGTTTCTGTCATTACTTTTATATTTTTAAACACTAGAAGAACTTTTTAAAAGTTTGTCACTATTTTTTTTTTACCTTTTAATTCAATATACAGCTTGTAAATTATAAAAGTGTGGATACCTATTATTTTTCTGTTCCATTCTAAAGTTTTAGCTCCAGATTATTTAGGAGAAACTGTGTATTCATTTATAAAAACAAGTATCCAGTTGTAGTTTTTAAACTTTTTTGGAAAAAAAAACCTTCCAATTGCATGGAAGTTTCTTCATTTATAAGGATCAAACTTAGCAATACCTGGCATTGGTTAGTTATGTGTCACCTCATGACACAATTATGAATCTAACTTGCTTTGATTTGTATTTTAGTTCTTATACTCCATTTGTTGCAGCTCAGTTGTTTGCAGTCTAGATTCTAAGAGAAGGTGCATGTCACAGGCAGTCAATCAAATGTATCCCTTTGTGATCTAGCACTCATCAGCTGTCTAGGAGAGGAATCTGCCAATAAGTATAAAGTTTAAGATCCTGATGGGCAGTTCTTACAGAACAGGATTGATGCAATGCTTTAAAAAAAAAAAAAAAAAAAGTATTGGAGATGACAGCATGCAAACTGAATGTTTCAGATTTCACAATTTATTGTTACAGGTTTCACACTTGTGATATGTCCTTTGATATCACTTATGGAAGATCAGCTCATGGTTTTGGAACAGCTTGGCATTTCTGCAACTTTATTAAATGCCTCAAGCAGTAAGGTGTGTTTAACTGCCAAGTTTTGATGCCTTTCTGTGATGTACATGCTGGTGTCTTGCCTCTGTCCATGTTATTTATGAACACCGAATGAATGGCATGGTTTTAGCAGCTAATGCCATTCTGTCAACAGTATCTTGCCAGCTGTGTGCTGTGGTATGAATAACATGAATGAGTTTATTGCATTATTGTTTTAATAACAATAGCACATTTAAGCCAACAGCTTTCATGGAATAAATAGATTTCATGGGGCTGTATAAAGGATGTGGAGTACCTTTGGTTGGTGTTTGTTCTGTGTTTTTACTCAGTTTCTAGACTTGAGGTTAGAGGAGTGACATGTTCCACTAGTGACATGTTGAGCAGTGCGGGCTTTTACATACAGTTATTTGTCTTACTTTGGGATGGTAAACTGTTTGATCCTGAGGCCAACAAACAATTTATTTGCCAGTCACTTGCTTTTTATAGTGAAATATTTTTTCCTGACTACCAGGAGGCTGTAGTCGTTAAATTGCGCGTGACAGTGGATTTGATAGGTTACTGGCCTGATGCAACTTGCTGAACTTAGAGCTAGCTTTGAGGTAGAGCACTTTGAAAATTAGTAGTAGAGGTTACAGTTGGGAGTAGTTGTTGTGCGTAAGTGATTATTTTATACTTGTAGTACCACAGGCTTATTTGGTACATGATAGTTGAGCGGGAAAATGCTGATAGCACATGCTGAAGCAAAGACAAATATTCAATAGTTTGCTTTTTCAAAGTTCTGCAACAAATTTTCCAAGTATTAAAATTACTGTTTTACATGTAGTGATCTTCTGCAAAGACTTACAGTAGTGGTAAATACTATGTAACAGTTCATCAGTCTCTGTTAATTACCCCCCCTGTGAATTGTTAATAACCTCTTAAGAATCTTAGCAGTAAGGTACTTCAGTGTGTTGTCCTAGTTTGTTTGCCCCTGATTTCTTCTTTTTCTTTTTTTTGAACAGGAACATGTAAAGTGGGTTCATACCGAAATGCTAGACAGAAATTCACAACTGAAGCTCATTTATGTGACTCCGGAGAAGATTGCAAAAAGCAAAATGTTTATGTCGAAGCTAGAGAAAGCTTATCAAGCTGGATGTCTTGCTCGCATTGCTGTAGATGAGGTCCACTGTTGTAGTCAGTGGGGCCATGACTTCAGGCCTGGTATGCTCATTAGTAATCCAGTTTGCAGTGTTATTCAGGCATCAATAAATAATAAGTTAGGCCTGAAATAAAGCCAAGTGCTTTCTTCATGAGTCAAGTAAATACTTCCATACTTAGATATGGAAAGAATCTGTGTTAGTGCAAGGACTTTAATTCACAAATGACTCTATCCTTGTCCAGGAGTTAAGTTCATGCAAGCTGGAGCAATTTCAATGTATATTTTGCTGTTGGTATTGTGAAAAACTGCTAATGAAACCATTTTTGGCTGTCATCTTTAGTATAGCCAATACAGTCATCTTTAATATTCTGCTACAGGAAAAAAATGTGTCATTTTGTATACCACTCTCTAACGCTCTGGGTGAGGTAAAGAATTTCATTCTAGGATGGTAAGTCTCATGATCCATTAAGACATGTGCATTAGAGGTGATGATAATGCTTTGGAAATTCATTAGATACATTTTAAGTGTTTCTAAAGCAGTTTGTAATAAATACCCTTGACTTTCAGGGAAAGAAAAGGTGCTTCAGATTGTTTCCTATCTTGTCAATTGTAGAAAATTAACTTAATGTTTCTTTGCCTTTGAAAGAAAAACTCTGATTTGGAGCAAAAATAACTGTAAAGTCAACCTTTGCAGTTTCCCTTAAAAAAAAAAAAAAAGTGTCTGAGCAAAGAGCCATGCTAGTGAAACAGGCAATGTGGAATTTGGATATGTACCTCTTGCTGCATTTCTGTTTGAAGGCAGCAAGTCATTGTCAGGACCTAGCCTTTAATTAGATCTGTGGTAACTGTCAGTAATAACATTTATTGCAGTATTATCCCATTTAATAGTATCTTTTTTTTAACTTTGGATCTCTGGGATAAGACATATTTTTCTTCCTCCCTTTTTGTATTCTTGCCTAGACTACAAGTCCCTTGGTATCTTGAAAAGACAGTTTCCCAATGCTCCCTTGATTGGGTTAACTGCAACTGCTACAAATCATGTTTTAAAGGATGCTCAGAAAATTTTGCACGTTCAGAGATGCATTACCTTTACTGCGTCTTTCAACCGGCCCAATCTTTACTATGAGGTATGTCTTATTACCTGTTTGTTTAACTGCATCGCAGTCCTGTTGTCTTCTGTAAGTTACAGTTGATGAATTTCAGGATAGATTGTCAGTTACATATTTTAATAATATATAGCTTGCAACTGAATGATGGCGTTCTTTAATGACTTCATCTGAACTTGTAGTCATCTGCATAGGAACATGGGCTGCCCTGTTCTATGTGAGCAAGGCTTAGCAGATAGGGCTGTGTGCAGGGGAGAGGTGGGCAGCAGGCTCAGACTGCTGCAACCTGTTGAAAAATGTCACGTCATGTTGCAAAACGGTGTGAATTACTGTGTCGTACTGTATTTTCTGTCTGGCCATAGCTTTTTTCATTGTTCTTCATGGGAAAACTTGGGGGCTTTTTTTTATACGGGCTCTTGAGATGTAATCTGTCTCTTCATAATGAGAATGTAGCAGTTTTGGTTAAATGACGGAACAGTTGTATTTACTGTACTGGGAGAAGTAGGATAATAGGATTGCTTGACAGATTGCTTGCCAACTTGAAGAACTTTCTAGCATGTGTGTATTATATTTTCGAGGTTCGGCATAAACCTTCAAGTAATGAAGATTTCATCGAGGACATTGTTAAGATCATTAATGGAAGATACAAAGGGCTCTCAGGTAAACAGTGTAAAAGCATGTTATTATTTATAATCTTCAGCATTACAGGGATGGTTTCAAGTGATCCTGAAACGTATAGAGAAATTCCACTTTCACCATACATTAAACAGCCAACATTAAAAGAGATGAAATTTAATAAGATCTGTACCTTGAGTAATTACTCTTTTCATTCAATACTGTTTAAATGTCTTTACAATTTACTTGTATTTTCTGAAGTATTAAAATATAATATTGACATATGCAGAGCAATGTTTACATAGATAAGAATAATAGCAATTTTTAAGATATTAAAAACAAGTCTCAAAAAAGGTTCTATGTTCTTAATTTGTGCATTTGCCATGTAGTATCTATGTTGGTATACTTACTATCTTTAACTCTTCTTTTTTGTATCTGATCATAAGATTCATGTATTATTCAATGCCCAGGATAGGTGTATGATGGGGTGAATCGCGCTTGTGCGATGAAGGCAGAACTGTAAAAGCTGGACTTTGTGCAGTCAGTAAATTACTGTAAATCAAGAGGACAGAGGCAACAGAACCCAATTTCCTGGAGCAGCAGTCTGTCTCTGTCTCTGCTGTAGAACTCTGTTGCTGTGATGGGCAGCTCCCTGTGAACAGAACTGTGCTGAGATGCTTACAAACTGCATAAGTTTGCGTGTGATCATAGACTTAGCCCAGACTGACTAATGACAAAAGTTGATTTATCTGAAATCTCAGGCGAGATGTCAGATGTCATAAGGGACGCAGTGGACCCCTTTAATAAGGGGACCACTTTACATAAGCACTAACAAGCAGTGTCCTCCTTGAACATTAATGGAATACTGCCATGATTATGCAGATTGGCATCCATATTTTCTCTTTAGCCTACAAGCCAAAGCTGGAGATTGAACCATTTTTCTCTGCAGTAGGAAAATACCCTAAAAGGTAGGTAAGCTGTTTTTTCCGTAGTTTAAGAAACCTGTTAGGAGGACTTTTACATTACCTTTGACGTATTCTGTCTTTTTCAGATTGATTATTTAAATTCCATTCATGGCTACCAATACTGCATACCTAATAGGCACAAAGACAGTTTACTGATTTTTATTTATTTTTAAGTTAATTGAACTTACACATTTTTTTCTTCTTAAGTATTGGGGATTGTTTTTTTGTGAAGACATTACAATAAGGCATCTTTCACTTTTGTGCAGGAATTATTTACTGTTTTTCTCAGAAGGACTCTGAGCAAGTTACCGTGAATTTGCAGAAACTGGGAATCAAGGCAGGGACTTACCATGCAAACATGGATGCTAAATGTAAGACCAAAGTTCATAAAGGATGGGCAGCAAATCAAATCCAGGTTAAGTAGACACTTTTCACAGACTTTTGTCTCATTTAAACAAATTGTGTTTTGGTACCCTGATGGTTTCTTAATCTTATTTCAGGTTGTAGTGGCAACTGTTGCTTTTGGCATGGGAATTGATAAACCTGATGTGAGGTTTGTAATCCATCATTCTATGAGCAAGTCAATGGAGAACTACTACCAAGAGAGTGGACGTGCAGGTATTGTAGGAAACAGCATTTGCAAAGCATCTGTTGACATCTGTTTGACCAATAAAATTGTACTTTCATTTCAGACTTGTGCAGTATCTTGTCTTTGAGATGGGTTCCAAAGTCTGTAATGCCACTCCACCTCTATAAAGAGGCTTTACAGCAGATAAAAACTATATTCATGAGCTCAGGCCTCTGTACTGCAGTGTAGCAAAAATAACTGAGTATTTAGCCCTTTACTCAGCATTTTTTTGAGTTACTTGATTTTTGTGGCATCTGAGGCTTACCAGAATAATTTCCTAACATTACATTGATCAGACTTGTCACAGGAAGGATTTTTTTTTTCTTTGCATAGCAGCTGGAATGTGTAATCTGCTCAGATTGTCTCTAGATGATGTGTGATCTCTATATGAATTGCACTGGCCAGAGAAATACAAGTGGGATGAGGAGCCTGAGGCAAGGAATTTTAAGGATTGATCAGTGTATAGCAGTNAAAAAAAAAAAAAAAAGTTGGTTTGTTTTTGCTGTTTTCTTTTTCAGCTTGTGATCAGTTGCTCAGTCTTACTTTTTCAACAACAGATTTGAATCTGTGTGGAGAAAAGCTTTTTAAGGACCCGGAGGGGCAGTTGGATGAGATTTTAACTCGGTCTGTATGATAGAACTTGTCTTCAATGTTGGCCTAAGAAATAAAAGCTGTCAAAGTTTGTGGGAGTTTGCATCTGCTTACACTAGAACCTGGTTACTTTTAGATAGTGCTGAAAGTAACAGGAAATATAAACGTTGGTCAGACGGGGGGTCTTACAGGTGCTAAATAGTTGTTTCACAGTGTTTATCAACTTGAGGTGATTACGACAAACTTTTGTGTGTTTTTGTTTTTACACCACTTGATTCCAATGGGATTCTTCTCAGGGGGGATCATTAAGCACTGCTACTCATTTGCCTGCACATACCACTTAGCTTATGAAACTTTCCTTTTTACCGCAACTGCCCATCCAAGTGAAGTAGTTCCAATCTGATTTATGTTAAACTTTTGGAAAGTGTAGGTTCTTTAGGCCTTTTTTGCTCTCTGGATCTTTCAAACAGTAGGAGGGCACCACATTATCAGGAGTGGTGGACAACAGGAAGGAAGAGATGAGCTATGTTCAGCTATAGAGGCACAGTTGGTTTTAAATTGAATATTTTGTTAAATCATAAATAATTCTCTCTTCAGTTGTTATCATGAATATCTAATAAGGTATCTGAAGGTCACAATGTCTTTTAATTAGGTATGAACTAGGCTTCAATATACATTTGGATAGGATTTTCCAAGAGATGTAGGGTGAGCAAACGGTGATTACGCTGAATTTTTCTGTATCACATTAGTATTATAGTTTAGTTTAAGAGTCAGAATCTTCGTTGTGTAGTATTTTCAGTTTGCTTAATTCTGTAGCTGTAGAACTACAACAGTTCTAAATCTATTTTAATTCCAGTCAGTATTATGTTATGTTCTGTTGGCCGATATGTTATGTTTGATAGTCTGTTACTGTGGTGTACTCTATGCAGTGGCTCCAGAAGCCAATGCAGATAAGAGTGGAATTTGTACTAGAATATGCTTAAAATCTACATTTTCTGTTTGTTTTAATGCATTGCAGGTAGGGATGACCAAAAAGCTGACTGCATTTTGTATTATGGTTTTGGAGATATATTCAGAATCAGCTCAATGGTAGTGATGGAAAATGTAGGGCAAGAGAAGCTGTACGATATGGTGTCTTACTGCCAGGATATGAACAAGTAAGTTACTGTAGTGGCTTGGTTGCTTAGTTTTTAAATAGTTAGGCTAATTTTGTTGTTTGTTTTTAGAGGCTATTTAAAAACAAACAACACACTATAGAAACACTACCTTTGTAACAGAGCCTTGAGTTTGGGGTTTGTATTTGGCTGCTTAGTATGTGTGCTCTTGCACATAACTGAATGTTGATGTGGTGTTTGCCAGCTTCAGGATAATGGTCAGGAAGCAGTTGCATTGACATAAATATCTGTCAACAGTGTTTGGATTTCAAATCCTATTCAGAACAGGTACTGGAATGCTCTGTTTTTGCTTTAAGGTAACAGTGTTTAATGGCCATAGAGGAATCCAAATGCTTTATCTGCTATACTGAGCTATATTGAATACATCACATAAAACACTTCTGTGTATCTGTGTTGTGGACAACTTGTGCATTCAGTGCAGCCTTTGTTGTTCTCAGTCTAATAGTTTATATTATGAAGATTTTTTTCATTCTTTTGGCATTGCAGATCATACTTACTCTTCTGCTTTAACTGAGCTGTTCCCAGAGCGGTGTTTACCATTACTGAAAGCTACTGATTATTCCTGTTAGCATAACTGATAGGGAATACTGTGTTGCAGCATTTATCTTCTGATTTTCCTGAGACAATTCTTTATGCTTGTTTTGAGATACAAGCTTACCGAAGGGACCTTCTTTTCAACACTTTCAGGCAACACAGGTATATAAACTTCTGTTCTATATCCCCTCTTTGCTCTTCTCTTCTTTCAGGTGTCGCCGGGTCCTCATAGCCCATCATTTTGATGAAGTATGGGATTCCGCAAACTGCAACAGAATGTGTGATAACTGCTGTAGAGAAAACTGTAAGTAAATTGTTTTTACAAACAAGAACAGAGAAGATGGAAAAGGTTGGCTTAAAAAAATAATCTCGTTTAGACTAACTGTGAGCAGCTTCTGGAAAGTATGCTCGTGATACTGCCTATTTCCAAGGTGCAACTTCTGTTATGAACATCAGTTTTCCATGACTTAGCGTTACCAAATACAGGGTGTTTAGCAGGATACCTCCCAGTTTAGCTTTTTGCATGAGGCCAAGCACTTGGTATCTTTCAGGCTCAGCAGTTCTTCTGTTCTCAAAAGTGAAGCTGAGGCAAGGGGGAGGTTGGTTTACCTATATTAAAGATTCTGGTTAGTGTCTTGTTTCACGTTTTTTTTTGGGTGTGAAAGCTGTATTTCAAGAAGGAGCCTCTTGTTCCTTGCATGCCATACTGTTCACACTAAGGCTCTGAGAAGGCACAGTTTGCACATGTCCTTTTACAATTTGCCTGGTAAAATCTCTTAAGGATTTCAGCGCTGCATGCTCATCGGTCCTGCCTGTGTCAGGACTGCGCATGTGACAGTTGTGCACACTAAGAACACTAAAGCAGGATTTTGGTGTCTGTGAGCCCTAACAGCACAATGTCTGTCTTGCACGTGCTCTTTCTTTGGAAGAAAGTTAAGATCATAAAAGGGAAGGCATATGGGCCACACTTACAGGGAACTTTGGAGAGGAGCTGGAACAAGGCCTGCTGCATGGTGAAAGAGGATGGTTTTAGTAGAACGCAGTTATGGGACATTAGTTCTTTCATTGCTTTGCCCGCAAACATCCTGGGCGCTGTTGGGTAGCTAGCTTAAAATACACTTTCATGGGTGATCATTGCTTGCTTTAACTGTCATTTTTGGTACCCACCCAGAAAGCCGTAAGTCTCAGGAGATGCATAGAGTATCTGTTGTCATGCTTACTAAGTGGGACCTGTGGCTTAGACATGGGAAATGCCGTATAAAGCTAAGAAATCTTTGAGAAGAGTGTTGAGAAAAAGTTGGTCTTGGGCATACAAACTAACTAACTGGGCATACAAAAACACCTTAAATTTCTTTGAATACCAGGTGAATTCTTGCACAATGTAGAAAATACCATTTTCTTGTCCTCTATCTGTTGTGAAGCATTTGGATGATGTAGTGATGAGCTCTTGAAAAACATAGGAACAACTCGGTATTCAGAGCTGTTCTCATAACTAAACTTTATTTTCCTGTACAATTTTTGGAAGTAAAGTGGACAAAACAAAGATATTTAACTTTTTTTGCATTGTACAGTTCTATCTATATAATAAAATTGTTTGGCATAATCAAGGCTTAGGTGAAATTTATACCGGGCTCAGAGGCTGAAAAAAGTGTGGAGCTGGCTTGTACCCAAGACTTAAAGGTGCAATATGGTGAAGTACAGTTGAAATATGTCCTGTTCTGCTGCTTTACCCTCAGGGTCTATTTTATAGATAAGCAAGTTCTGAGGAAACCTAGCAGTAGTACTGGCTTTTCAGTGCTTAATTCTTAGTATTGGAAGAAGGTAGCTGGGGTAATTCTATGCCATGATTTGATCATGCAGTAGAAGCATGATTAATATGTTCTGCTTGGATGTGTGTGTTACTACTCTGGAATAATTGTTCATGATGAAGCTAATTCATATAATGAAATGATTTTTTTTTTTCCTCTCATTTTGTCTATAAGTGTCGTGAGAGAAGAAATGCCTTGAGTATGTTCTTCAGTTTCTCTTTGCTCTCTAATCTTTCCATAATAAATATTATGAGTGAGGAAAAGGAATCCAGTCACAGAGTAACATGGTAGTAGCTACTGTACAAATATTATGCTTTGTAAATGCTTCTTTGAAATAATTTATATGGTTTGTAATGTAAGTATTTGTAATGTAAACATGTAAAAATGTTTGCAGGATCAGAGTTTTAATAATGAAGTAGAAAGATAAATGTAAGTTTGACTACAAATATATTCTACTTGGACAGAGGAAAAGTTACAGCTCAATTTGTTAAGTTATAGTTTAAAAAACAACAACAAAAACCACTGAAAGCATTGGCATTATATGGCACATAGATACATCTTTCTATATAAAAGTGCTTATATATACGTATATACCCAATGTACGTTTGGATACTATCTAACTCTAAATGACTTGCAGTTTGAGTATTACTTCATTTTTGCTCGTAGCACTTGAGAAAATGGATATCACAGGGTACTGCAGGGATCTAATCAAGATACTTGAGCAAGCTGAAAACATGAGTGAGAAACTCACTCCACTGAAGTTAATTGATGCATGGTCTGGGAAAGGTGTATCAAAATTAAGGGTGGCTGAAGTTATTCCACCAAAGCTCCCTCGAGAGCAACTGGAAAGAATTATTGCCCATTTACTCCTGCAGCAGTATCTGAGGTATGTATGATTATTACTTTCTTCTATAACAACTAGTAGTCATTTTTCTTTATTGTGATGTTGCTTCTGTATAATATTAATGGATATGTTCTGTAGTCTTGTATTCAGGAGCATTTAATGTATTTTGAAAAAAAAAAGATTACTGTATTTCTACTTGAAAACGTTGAAATAGAAGTTGTAGGAACACTCAAAACACTGCATCTCTTGCAATTTTAAAAAGTTGGGGTCTTCTGCAGTTATGTAAGTTGAATTAAGTCTGCTATTTATACTGAGTCTTATTTACATGCCATGGATAAGCAAAGCAAATGGGGTTGCCCATATAGAGTTTAAGTCAGGACAGGCTGACTAATGTGGAAAGTGGTAGTCAGAAATTTTAAGAAAGCATAGGGAAAATAACAACAGTGTTTCACTTGTAACCTAGTTTTCTGTGGCACGTTTTGTCTTTTCGTATAGTTTTAGAAAATTCCAAGAATATGTACTGTTGTGGTTTAGCCCCGGTAGGCAGCTAAGTGCCACACAGCCGCTCGCTCACCCTCCCCAGGTGGGATGGGGAGAGAATCAGAAAGGTAAAAGTGCCAGAACTCATGGGTTGAGATAAAGACAGTTCACTAGGTAAAGCAAAAGCAGCGCGCGCAAGCAAAGCAAAACAAGGAATTCTTTCGCTACTTCCCATGGGCAGGCAGGTGTTCAGCCACTTCCAGGAAGCAGGGCTCATCACGCATAATGGTTTCTTGGGAAGACAAACGCCATCACTCTCCACGCCCCCCCTTCCTCCTTCTTTACCCCAGCTTTTATGGCTGAGCATGACGTCATATGGTGTGGAATATCTCTTTGGTCAGGCTGGGTCACCTGCCCTGGCTATATCTCCTCCCAGCTCCTTGTGCACCCCCAGCCTCCTCGCTGGCAGGGCAGCACAAGAAGCAAAAAAGTCCTTGGCTCTATGTAAATACTGCTCTGCAACAACCAAAAACATCGCCACTATTTTCATCAAAAATCCAAAACACAGCATTGTGTGAGCCTCTACGAAGAAAATTAACTCTATCCCAGCCAAAACCATGACATGTACAAATCAAATATTTAATCCCTTTATTTTTGACTAAATTTTTTGGCATCCTTTTATGCAGCTGACTTTTTATACTCTTGAGAGGGTGAACAGGTGACTGATTACGTTTTTTCCTCATTTTCCTCTATGTATTCCAAAAGACTGGGAGGGGTGCAAGTGTGTGTGTGCGCACGTGTGCATATGTATAAAAGCCCACAAACTAAACTGTGTTAAGCATTGACCAGATTCACTGTAAATGAAGTGACTATCCAGTTGGCTAGGTAAAGCAGAATCAAGCTGCTATTTGGAACATCAATTAGAAGGGTTACCGTATGTGTCTTGTTTTCCCCGTGCATGCTCTATCCTGATTTTGTGTCCAACCTTCCCTTATAAAACTGATTTAATTTATGCAGGGAAGACTTCAGCTTCACGGCATTTGCTACAATATCCTACCTGAAGATAGGACCAAAAGCGGGTCTGCTGAAAAATGAGGCACACAACATCACAATACAAGGGACAACAAACAAGAAAAGTGTTTACAGGGTATTTATATCTGTGCTGACTTGCTATTTGTATACCTTTGCATTGGTTTATTTTAAGAGGTGGGCACCTGTTCAGTTCATTTTTTATAGTAATACAATCAACAAGATTTAAAATAGACATCTTCTCTCTTGCATGGGAACACTAAAAAAGAAGAAAACCAATGTTAGAATTTTAATAGAATTGTTTATAATTTACAGAACAAACCATCTGAGCCTTCAAATTCAAAAGGAAGCAGTGAAAATGCTCAGACTATTTCAAAGACTGTCCAAGATTCAGTGGTGAAGAAGTCACAAGAACGGAAGCGGAATAACTGTGGATCTAACTTAAAAGCGAAGAAGCTTAAGCTTCAGGCCAGTGGGGATGCCCAACCAATAGTTCTTGACTGAGTCATACAGACTACATTTAGGATCTCATCATGTTTGCCTCTCCATGGACAATCCAGTTTGTAAGCTCAGTTTGTGCTTTAGTGATGGTATTTTTGTGTGTGATTTTTTTAATTAAGTTAAATCTAAATTTAAAAAGAAAAGGGGGGGGGACGACAAATATCTTTAAAATCCTCAAATGTAGCAAAAGTCTTGCAGTCAAGGGAAAAGTGCTTTATCAAAATAACTGGTGTGTATCTTGTGATACAGCAACGACTACAAAATGTAAGTATTGTCTTGCCTTTTCAAACTCTTTTGGAAGTGTAGCGTATAGAAACTACTATAGTAACTACTATAGTAAATATTGCGGAGTCACGTGTTGGAAGGGACTTACAGAGATCCTCTAATCCAACCTCCTGCTCAAAATGGGTCCAGTAAGAACACGGTGCTCAGGGCTGCATCCAGTTGCGTTTTGATTCTCCCCAAGGATGGAGATTTCACAACCCTTCTCAGCACCCGTTCTGGTGTTTGACCAGCTTCATGACAAAAAAAAAAGAAATTTAAAAGAATAAAGGAAATTTCTTAGACCTGTTATTTTCTGTGTTGCAACTTGTCTCTTACCTCATGTCCTATCACTGTGCTCTTCTGAGAAGAGTCTGGCTCCATTGTGGCTATGCTCTTCCATTAGGTAAAGACAACAGAAAGATGAGAACAATCCCCTCCAACTCCAGCTTTTTTTTCTTCTTAATCTGGAACAAATGCAATTATCTCAGCTTCTCCTCTCCAAGCCCCTAGAAAGCTTGGTAGCCCTTTGCTGGACACAGTAGTGTGTATCTGTGTTTCTTTTAGGGGGGAGTCCAAAAATGAGCCCAGCACTCTAGCTATCATCTCACAAGTCTGAATACAGAGTAAGAGTCACTTCCCTCAAACGCTCACATTCTTGCTAAATGTAATCTACAATGTAGTTGCCTTTGCTGCAAAGGCACGCTGCTGATTCATGTTCAGTTTGTTAGCCACTGAGACCTTGGGTCCTTCACTGCAAAGCTACTTTCTGACCAGTCAGGCTCTGGTGTGTGCTGTTGCGTGGTGCTACTCCATCACAGGTGCAGCACTTCTCTTTTAACTTAGAGGTCCCTGTCAGCCCATGGGTCCAGCCTGCCTAGGTCTCTCTGAGTAGCAGCCCTGCCCTCCAGTGCATCAACAGCTCCCCTAACCTTGGCATCAGCTGCAGACTGGCTGGAGCACACCCATCCCAGTATCCAGATTGTTACTGACTCTAAATTGTATTGGCCCCAGTATTGATCTGAGTGTTGCTGCTAGTAAATGGCCACCAGTTGGACTTTGTACTACCAATCCCAGTTCTTTCAGCCAGGTGGTCTAGACAACTTTCCATCTACCTTGTTGTATGTTTATCCAGTCTATATCTCTGATGTTTCTAGCAATGAGAAAATTATAAGAAATCATGTCAAAAGACATGCTGAAGTCAAGGTATCCAACATTAGTTGCTATCCCCTTATCCACACAGGCAGTTATCTCAGTCAGCCTAGTTGATCGTGCTTTGCTGAGGTGATTCCGACTGGTATGCTCCTTAGATCCTCCTTTTTGAAGACAGGCAGGATGTTTGCAGGGAGGGAGGCAGGAAAACAATATTCCAAGTTGAACACTATCGGGGCCTAAGATTGAACATGGGAAGACCTTAGTGTAGTAGGTGCAAAGGGATAGAAGATGACAAGAATGATTGAGCTATTACCTTGATGAGTATGGAAAAACTGGAGTTGCTACTGAAATACTAGTATTTGGTAACCAGTGAAGTCTTTTGTGGCTACTAAGAATTATAAGCACAGGTACTTTCAGTTCCACGTGCATTTGTCAGAGTTGGGAAGAGACAAAAGGCCTGAAGAGCTGCTCTGTCTACACTTTCAATTCTGGTAACAACTGCTGGGCTTTTGTTTTGTTTATGCTTAACATTTAAGCAGTGCTTAAGCTCAAAGATACAAATGTCATGGTCATTTACTAAGAAGGATCCTTGCACCACATGAAAGTTGCACATATGAGCCAACAGATAATGTACTCTGAAATTCTATGTACTTTTAAATATTCTATACAAATGATTGTACTGATTCTTTGTATTCTATGGCTACTGTTAAACAGCTTTAGTAAATTTTAACTCTTCTTCTTGTTCCATTGAAACACGTAAGGCTAGAACATTCATTTAGAGATAACGACTATGCCAATAAGAAGTAAATCCTAAGCTCCCACTAGCTTGTACTTCTAGTGACCTTGACACTTCAGGTTTTTTTCAAGTGAATTTAGCCCATTCCTTGCCCCTAAGGTTCTAGATCTCCCCCTGTTCTCCTGAACTAGAAGATCATTTATATTGACCCGCTAGTATGAAGACTACAAAATACTGTTGGGTAGATTCAGTGAGGAAGTTACCCTCATCAACTCCTTCGAGACTGATGTCGACCTAGAGCCATGTGAGCACCCTCCTCTTACACGTACTTAAAGGTACCATAACCCTACAGCAGACAACCTTTCACAAGCACTTGTGTCTTAGGCTGAACTGCACTTGCAGCTAAATACAGAAAAAGTTGACTTCCTTAAATGCAAATGCATGTCAATATTTTCAGAAAAAGGTAACTGTGCTACCACAGTGGTAAAGACCCCACAGCTACTACTGACTGTAAGAGCTAGTTTAGGCACACAAGAGGTTGAGTACTCAACTTGCTAGATTCTGTGTTTTTGTTGGTTTTTTTTTTTTTGTATTTTTTGTATTTTTGAAGGTTTTAGTAGCCAATGATCAACAAGCTGACATCAAACTCATTCTATACTTCAGTTCTGGTTGGTTTCATTTTGGATTCCCCCCTCACATGCACAGATTCAGGCATTCAGATGTATATCAAATATTTCAAAACAAAAATATTCCAGATGATGAACAAACTCTTCATCTTTATTTTTCTGGTAGAATCTTCTAACTGAAGCTTAGAATTTCACCCATCATTCAATTGAAACATTTGCCAAAAAAGGAATTAAAGTCATCCTCTTCAAAATAGAGTGATTTTCTGGGAGAAGTCCCAATATGTACTGCCAGCTTTGTACAATGAAATGTCCCAGTTTAAACCTTAATAGTAACTCCCAAGTAACAACTGCAGATCAAAACCAAAATCAAGTATGAAACAATTTATGTCCATGAATGAATCTATGGTGTACAAGGCCATTAAGGAGTAGCTTAAACTGTTGGGCTGTATCACCTAGGAAATGAGGCACTGAATTATTACTAGTAACAAAAAAAGAAGGAACTTGTTTTAAGCAAGCCCGTACATATGTATCACAATTACTATGGTGCATCTTATATAACTAAACATAAATCCAGGTTGCTTGTTATGATTTAAGACTTACATTTCAAAGTTTTTAATTTAAATAAATGAAACTTAAATCTTAAACCCCAGTTTGCAACTTAATAGTGTATTTTGTCACTAGTTACCACAAGTCAAATTTGAATTTAGTACATCCAAAAATTCCTTCCTGGAACCAATATGCATGACAATGTAAATAAGGAGGGAATAGAAAGTAGCCAAGACATATAATGTATTCTCCTGAATGACTTCTTTATGCAACTGTAATAGTTGTCTGTTAAGAATCCCATCAGGATATGGGAATCACACAAAGTTAAAACAAACTGCAAAACAATTAGCCTCGAGACTGCAAAACTTCCGTACCAACTTCGTGCCTCGGGCCATGCTCCTGCAGCTATGCTTTCCAGCACCCAGAATAGCATCCAGTACCATCTACCAAATGAGCTGGATGCAGCAGTCTGCTCCACGGGATCCTGACAGGAAGATTGCTGCAGGTAACAGCCACCAGTGCTGTTGTGTTAGCCTTTCCTTGGAGTGCACCTCCACGCTGGTCCTGTTGAAAATCATACAGGACACACCAGTGCAGCTTTACCACACTACCTGAAGAGACAAACGGTTTAAAAAACAAACAAAAAAAACCCTGCTCTCAGTTAACACCTCAAAGACATTTCATCCTTGCTTTCACAGTTCAAAGTTTGTGTTCTGTATTTAGCTGAGTAGAAAATTAAGTTATGGAAAAAAGAAAAAAAAAAAAGATAAAGCATCCAGCTTGCTGTATATTTGCAAGCCACATTCCAGGTGGCAAGAGCTCTGAGCACCCTTTGCCCTAAAGATTTGCCAGCTTGAAAAAGATGGTGCTATTAGCTGGAATAGGAGACTTGCAACCTGGGGCAAATACTCAAAGGTTTGAGCAGCGGAGGGACGCTAGTGGAAGAGATGGCAGCACATTATATGTGGTTCTTCCCCAAGCAGGAAGGCACTGGATCTAACATGTGCTTCCATAGAGCTTTATGTTCTTTTCAACAGTGAAGGCTACCTTGCGTTCAAATGAATGCAGCGCCATCTTAACAGCATAGCAAAGCCTGCTTTTTAGGAGTGTTATAGCCCTGTTCTCGTATTCTTATCTAACCTAGATCAAAATTCACTGCCAACACTAATCCACTTGCTTTTTTTGCTGTACTTCTACACAGATTAACCTTATTTGCCTTTCAGTAATTTGACAATATCAACACAAAATCTTAATAAGGAATTGTACCTATCCCTGATTTTTGGTAATCCCAAGGATACAATTATAAGAAATTATTCAGTGTCAAAACTTTATACAAAATGGAAATGGGTTTTCATTCAATCAAAATAATCTTCTATATCAATATCTGGATTTAGGAGATCTTCACCATAGGCTGAAAGATCCATTTGATTTAAAATCAAGTTTTCAAAGGTTTCTTCCAAGTCTGTTTCACCAATCAGCACAGCTCCCATCATTCGTCCATTCTGCATCACCACTTTAACATACTCTTGTCCCTTGGTACATCTCAGCATTAGTTCATGGTCTAAACCCAAGCCTTGAGCATTGTATTTTCCCAAAACTACCACCTAACAGAAGAAAAAAGAAAAACCACTCATAAGAACATTGCAGTAGCTTTTAGTTCACAGTTCTAATGATATAAAAATGGAAATATGTGCCCCCAGAGTTAAAAATAATAATAATAATAATCATCATCATCATCATCATCATCCTGCTTTCACTGGCTCTCAGAGCCACAACATAATTAAAAATCTTCACCTGGAAATATGACACACTAAAACCAACACCAATTACTATGCTGAATTGTACTGAATTTCTTCATGAACACAATCTTAATGAAATAAAAGGGAATATATGCAGAGATGCAAAGTAGGTCAGCTGGCATTCACCAATTAAAATTTATAATATATCTGTAAATACCTTTGTCCTCTTCAGTTTCAGCATTCAAAGTCAGTATGAATGGAGAAAATCTAAACTAAGATCAATTGTTATGTTGATAATACTGTTTCATCAATATTAAAGCATCTGCTCAGTGTTAGCGAGTATAAACAAGTGATTTAAAACTGATAGAGTGTATTTACTTTACCTTGTAATTGAAAAATTTTGTTACATGAGCGAACAGTTCAAAGCTGAAATCCAGATCAACAGATTCCCCTAAAGCATCGGCTGCCATGCATTTTGCTGCATACCATCCCATCTGCCTAGCTTGAGTCCACAGTCTCATCTAAAAAAAAAAAAGCACGCAGATGTGTGTCACTGACACTCAGTGCACACTACGTATTTTCATTATAGTCAGGAAGTCTGAACAACTTGGCTTTCAGCCATGTAGATAAAATTATCTGTCATCAATGCACCCAGGATTATCTACTTACTCACTGGTTTCCAGTTCAATTAAACTTCTTCTCACATCTGTGTAACAGCATGCAATTTACTTTGCAGATCAGATTGCTGCTGAGCACGATTGTATAATTTGATTTACCTGATGCCACACTGGACTAGGCTCCCACGAAGCTGTGCAGATATCCCCAGCTGCATATATATCTGGTAGGGACGTGTGCATGTGTTTATCTACTTTAAGACCTCCATCTTCACCTACAGCAAACTAAGCATTTGCACAGATCAGCACTGAAGTAAAATAATAATTTTAACTGAGTAATTTAACTTTATCTATTGTTAAGTGGTCATCTCATTTGCTACTTTTTAATGGCAGACTCCCCTACAAAATTTAAGCAAATCCACTATTCTGCTTAATCAAAACGTTTGAAGACATAATATATGAATTAATGCTAAGGGAACCCAGCAACACGCTCTTCTGGATTCCATTTAACAGCAGAGAAAAGGTAATTCAGTGTAAACAACTTATGGCTGTTCATTCTCCTGTCTAATCTGACTCAATTAGAAAAGACTGATAACCTTAAGAGAAACATGTTCAAACATTAGAATCTTTAGACTCCTTCATTTTTAAGGGAATAAAATAGATTTCCCTGAAGAGTGCCATAACAAAGTATTTTTGCAATAATCTGAAGTATTATTTCTCCATGTTATAATGCAACCCAACGCCCTGCAGAATTTATCCTGAATCTTGTCAAACCTTCAAATAACCAAAACCAAACTTACCCTACAAAAGTAGAATTTCCTACCAATCTGCACATTTTTTTCCTCACCAAGCTTAAGAACAGATCAGTGTTGCATTTCACAAGTGACCTTAACATATCCTTTAAAACAATTCAAAACTCCATCTATTACAAAAACCTTCGACTAGCATTGCATACTGAACAAAATTATTTAACATGAGACCCCATAGAGTGGCAAGAGCTCCATGGTAAGATATAAAGCATTGAGTATTCTTTTTAGAACACTGCACAGGTTTTAAAAATTATTATTACTGATACCTGGCAGGGAAATAACAGAGCTTGCTAAATTTCAAATCACACTAAATATGTTACAGGGACATCTAGTCTTAAAGTTCATTTTATATTTTTATATATAGGCCAGAAAATACCATTGGAAACATCTAATTCCTAATCATTATAATGCAGGCCTTGAAGTATTTCATGGCTCAACATTAGTGTATGTTTTCATAATTTTCTTCCGTTTTATTCAGAGGATAGCATTTTACTTCCTAATCGAAAGGAACTGCAAAACACGAAATATCCTACCATGCAGACAGAATGATTTCAAGGCCTGAAAATTCACACGGCAGCTGTGAACTCCATAATCGCCAGCCGTGTTCAAATTCCTGTTCAATGTGTGACCTCCCTCAACAAACATGAGCACCTTTAAACCTTGGTTTCCTAGATGAAGACTACTGGAAATACCTTCTTCCTTCCCAGCAGAAAATTAAGATTTTAAAGACAAGAATATGGTGCACAATTAACACAAACATTCTTCTAAATTTCTGCCACATTAACCAATTATACAAACGTTTTCCTCTGTTTGTATAGATTCAAAGTGTGCTGTATATACTGTGTGTATATATCTTGAGTAGCAACATAATAAACCAAGAACACTAAGGAAATTCATTTTCACTCTAGCAGGTATTTCCAGTATCAACATGCCTACCTTATTTTGAAATGCTGTAATTTAAAACCATTAGCAATCAACGTTTCATGTCAAGAGAAGCATAAACCAGTTGAAAGAGCTTATCTTCCCTTACTTAAAAAAATAAAAACAGTTTTCAGTAAGTAAATCAGCATACTTACATTATTGCCGTCAAGAAATGGTTTGACATTTGGCACAACTCCAGTTGCACTGACAATGAAATCGCATCCATAAATTTTTCCATTAGTTAATTCCACATATACAGGCCACAGCACTGAAAAAGGGGAAAATTTTGCCCTGAGAATGTAACCAACAGAAGTTATTTTATTAATTATGTCTTATTATAAGACATGACATGATATGAAAAGAAAAATCATTTGAGATAAAGTTGATTAGGTAGGAAAAACTAAAAAAAAAAAAAGAGAGATACATTTCTTATTTCATTCAGGACCAGGAAAATGAGATTTGGAGCTTAGTTCCCAGTTCTACTATTAGCTTTCTCTGGAATTTTCCTGAATCAAATCCCTCATTTATTGGACTGCCACAAGAACGAATATTCTGCACACAGTATTTAGGTGACTTGGTGGAAAAAGGGTCCGATTCATAGCATTTTGTAATTTAACTGTAGCCCATAAATCCTCAACTGCTATGAATTGCTAGAACTCCATTTAGTTTACAGAAATAAAGGACTGTTTTCCCAAATCTGCATTTTCTTTAAAACAAGCTATCAAGATCAAACATGCTCCAGCATGGCTTCGTCTTCAACATGTTTTTCTAACCGGCACTGCCACTTTTTTTTCGTCACACCTACCCTCATCTGGTTCTACACTCTTCTCTTCCTTAGGAAAAGCCAAAGAAGTCTGTTGCAGTTGTATAAATTCTTGCTGTAAGTGTATTTTCTTTACTTCGCAGAGTATTTCAATATGTACTTTATGGGAAAACTAAAGAAAGATTGTCAAAATTGTAAACATAACGATTAACAATAACAATATTTTTAAAAACAAATACATCTATCTTCACCTAAATTAAGGTTTTACTAAACCAAAAAAAAACAATTACTGTATATCCCATCCTAAAGAATGGCCCACTAGCCAAGTTCCCACACTCTTTCATTTTTGGCACGGATCTAACCGTAGCAAGCAGCAATTTACCTGCTTTTTCAGCAGCTATCTGATGCTCCTTTAAATATCATGACAATTTACATTTTTCTAGCATGCCAGAAAGCATATTCCAGTTCCCCTGAGTTTACAGGAACGGAATACAGAACTTATCAGAACAGGAAAAAACATAAATTCGTCTTCTCTGTCTTTCAGGATTTCAAATCCTTCAATTTTCTATCATGAATTAAATTCTGATAACAATAATAACTTTAGGTTTTAAATGCTGCAAAAAGAGAAAGAAGATATCCTGCTCCATAAGCCCATGTTTCAACCACTTACTCCTATCCTGAGCTCAAGACAGAAGTTGAAAAGTTACCCATTTCTCTAAACTACTTCATAGATTCAGGATTACCAGACAAACACAATTCCACAGCCTTTAACAGCCAAAACACCACCCATTAATGTGGAAATATCCTGAACATCCTTTAGTTAGTATTGTAAGGCTGTGTCTGTAGAATATATAACTGATCATCTTTTTCTAAGGCAGGTAGCAGATAGAAACACCTAACAGCTAAGAAATTAATACATTAAAAAAAAGAAAAAACAGATAAAAACAATGAAATGTCAGGATTTCTACTTTATTTCAAACATTAAACTCTTCACAATACTCATGTGCACTGGTGATTTCTCATTTCATTACCTACTGTGACAGGAGACTGATATTCCCTGTACCTCTACCAATTCTATTGTCCTATTTTTCACATATTAAAATACAGGTAAGGCAGCTAAAATTAAGAGAGCGGAGGTACCACTGTTTCTGTTTAAATCTAAGATTGACACCAGTCCTGAAGAAATGTGCAAACAAACCTTTATGTTTCAAATTGAATAGGAAATTGATGAAACCATGCCAGTGGATCTGATATGCCACCTGCCTCTTTAAACAGAAAACGATTCTATTTGTGTCAAGATATTTTCCTATGTAATTCTGACAAGAATCAGTTCAAGCACGTTTTTCGTTCCAATAATCCTAACTGTTACATTTCATAATCGTAAATCCTGTAATCCTTACCAACTTACAGCAACAGTTAAACAAATATAAGCAAGGTTACGACCATACCTCTTTAGTCCCTTTAAGATGTAAGCCCTCATGCCAATCGGGGCCTAAGGCACTGCCCAGTTTGTCAGATGCTGCTACAGATCCTTCTCTTTTCTCACTTCCTGAAAACAGACATGGAGAATATCAGATTTAGCATACACGCTTCACTGCCTGCAGAAATCAGAACAAGGATTCTCAATCCAGAGAAATATGATCTGGTTGCCAGAAGGGATGACAAAAAAATGTAACAAACAAGGTAAAGTCCCAAACACCACTCATTTCCAGACCAATCAGACTCCAAACTAGTATTTTTAACACCTTTCAGTTTTATGCTTTCATTACTTCACCCACCTCCGAAACAACCATGCACTGTTAGGTGCCTGCACGGACCCCTAAGATCCCCAACAGCTTCTGAGGCACCAGGGTTCTGAGTCCAGCTGTAAACTTAGTTGCTTAATATCAATGCTAATATTGAAACCCATGTCCATCTGCGAGCAAATGTGCACTAAGTGGCCTCCACTGCACGAGACTGCAAATTCTAAAATATAATTATGCATCTGAAGAATACTGGGTGTCATTTTGTGACATTTAGGCTGACTCTTCTCCAATTTATTCTGCCAACCTAAACTCTAAAACCATGCTCTTCTTTTTATTATAATCTATAGGTCATGTATATGTTTGTGTAATATTTGATCATGCAGTTCTAGTTAACTGTAGTTATTAAGAATGCAGTTTCACTGCATTTGTACAAGTTCTGTGAGGCTTTATCTGGTCCTCCAACAGCTCAGTATGGGACAGCTCCTTCCTCCATAATGCTGACGTAATTCAGAAAAACATTAAAATATGTCAAATAATAGAGAAGATACTTCAGCAGATTGAATACAGAAAACCAAATTTAAACTTGGCACAGACGTAAAGATAACTAAAGACTGCAAAATGTGCTTAACTATTACATGCTGTCAGGTGTCTACATTAATTCTGAATGAGTTTTTGTATTGCTTTTTTATTTTTTTTAAGAAGGAAGTGCCACTGACAACAAAAGTAAACCGTATTTATGGCCTGTGAAATTAACTCATTTCAGGGCTATTTTTAATACTAAAAGCTGCTGCTGCAGTGCGAGGAGACTAAAACACCATACCTTCCATTGTGTACTTGGTTCTTTTACATTCAATCGGAGTCTCTTGTTTTTCAGCAGTTAGCTTTGGAATGAGAAATTCAGCTGCTCCTGCATCAAAAAAAGTGTTCCCAATGGCTTTGTCTTTGATAGCCCAGATTACTTCGCAGCCTTCAATTTCATACCTGTGGACATTTAAACAATGGATAAAATGACAGACTACCCAAGAAAGGATGTAGGACTCTTAGCAACACAACTAGAAGCGTGCAAGGTTTCATTCCAGAAGCTAGAAATAAGGTATCCAAGACTTTTAAACCTATAAAATCCACTACAGCTTCTAAATATTTACATCAGGAAACCATAAAAAAAAATTCTTCCAATTAGCAGATCATCCTTTCTCACCAGCACAAGCTCAACTGAACACAGGGCAGGGGGGAAAGGCAGACTAAGTTTGTAATAATAATACTTAGGATTTCCTGTTCCTCACAATGAAAAAAATGTGTCTTTTTGTCCAGACTGCCCACTGCTGACAACAGGCTTTTGGATCTTGTTCGCATCCATCAGAAAAACTGTCAGATGTACTACCTGGAACATGAATTGGAATGCAGAGGATAATTTATAGAATCATAGAATCATCTAGGTCGGAAAAGACCTTCAAGATCATCATTACCTCTTCTGTCTCCAGAAATCAGACAAGTTTTATAATTTAAATATTGCTCTTAATATCCTAAATGAAAATCTCTGTTGGTGCCAAGTTAGAAAAACATTGTATATTCTTGATGTCTGTATGTTAAAGCTTCTTTTGAAGCTTTCTGAATTTTATGTGACTGTAAGCTCCACCATACTGTCAAAAATGATTCTGAAGGAAATTCTGCTACTAAATGCTTTAAGAGCTATAATTTTGTAAGTCAACCTTCTCCCAAACTCATGCACACTAGATTTAACATCAAACTGTTAAAGATTTTATTTGCGTACGTATGTTTTCAAATTAGTAGTTTACTTACACTAATTCAAGTGCAATCCCACCATTTCCTACCACTACTATTCTCTCAGCTTGAGCCAAATTCTTCTGAAAAGCCTGCATTAGAAAAGAAAAAATAAAACCACAAGTAATCAAATATATACTTTTCAATATTTTCTTGTCCCCAGTCTTTGTATTTTGA
>VXAL01000392.1:9175-44672 GCA_013399475.1 Chauna torquata | reverse complement strand
CCTCAGCCCAGCAGCCCAGCCTATCCAGATCCCTCTGAAGGGCCACCCGACCCTCAGGCAGATGGACACCACCTCCCAACTTGGTGTCGTCTGCAAAATATGATATGCTTAAAATGAGTTCAAGATGATACAGTCCAGTTTACCTTAGACTTCTCAGCATATAAGCATGTTTTTAATTTGATCATTATTCTTTAATAATTTTTTTTCCTCTCTTTGAAGAAAAGATGAGGCTACTAATTGCGTGCATCACAGAAGCTGACACTATTTCGTAGCAATAGCTGATGCCTTTGCAGACATTGCTGTCAGGACATCAATCAGTCTTCAAAACAGTAACTTCCTGATGGCAGTTAGTGACAAATACTTTCATTTTGTCTTTTTAAAAAAGACACTTTTTCCCTAGCATTGGAGGTAATTTCACAGTCCAGACAGTTGCTGACCATTTTGGTCACAAACTAAATTTTGTTCTCAGAACACATCCCATTCCACTGTAAATTACTTGAGTAAATGACCTGACCCAAACAGCACAAAAAATTGGATATACTTGCGTCACCAAGTACAAGAATACCTTCCAAGGATTTTATTCTGCACTATACAATAAATGACAAGAGAACTCATTTTACTTAGAGCATTTGCTTGTGTAAGCAAAGAAGAGTTATTACTGCTTCCATTCACAAAAAGTGTAAAAAGCCGTTTCAGACAACGGGGCAAAATAAGACTGAAAACAGTTGCTCACAATTATGCCATACCTCCTTAGTTCCTAATTGACAGCATATGGATGATAAATGTAGATCTGTAAAAACTTTTCCAGATTAATAATGTTTAGTTTATGTAGGGAATACAATGAACTTGGCTTTAGTATCACTAATCCATTGCAGATTTATTGCAGAGACTTGCTGCCAAGCTTCTTGGTGCTTATGCACAGGAAAAGAGTAGCACAGGATGTAGAGACCATGCAAGTAGATTGCTGTCAATACGCATTTTATTTTCTTTATTAAATGAGAACTCAATGTTTTGAGGAGTTACTATGCACGCATCATGGCGCCCATGTCACTACATAACCTTCATACAGGATGGGTTAGGTTGGAAGGGACCTCTGGAGGTCATCTGATCCTCCACCACTGCCACCCCCGGTCAAGCAGGGCCACCTAGAGCAGATTGCCCAATACCATATCCAGGCAGCTTCTGAAGATCTCGAAGGAGGAAGACTCTACAACCTCCCTTGGTAACCTGTTCCCATGCTCAGTCACCCACACAGTAAAGAAGTGCTTCCTGATGTTCAGATGGAACCTCCTATGTTTCAGCTTGTGTCCATTGCCTCTTGTCCTGGCACTGGGCAGCAGTGAAGAGAGCCTGACTCCATGTTCTTTGCACCTTCCCTTCAGGTATTTATACATATTGATAAGATCCCCCCTGAGCCATCTCTTCTCTAGGCTGGCAAGTCCCAGATCTCTCAGCCTTCCATCATGGGAAAGATGCTCCATTCCCTTAATCATCTTCATGGCTCTTTGTTGGACTCTTTCCAGAGTGTCCATGTCTCTTGTTCCAGGGAGCCCAGAACTGGACACAGCACTTAAGGTGTGGCCTCACCAGTGCTGACTAGAGGGGAAGGATCCCCTGCCTTGACCTGCTGGCAAGGTTTTGCCCAATACAGCACAGGATGCCATTAGTCTTCTTTGTGGCAAGGACATGCTGCTGGCTTATGTTCAACTTGATGTCCGTTAGGACCCCCAGATCCTTTTCTGCAAAGCTGCTTTGCAGCTGAGTAGCCCCCAGCATGTACTGGAGCCTGGGGCTGTTCCTTCTGAGGTGCAGGACATTGCACTTCTTGTTGAACTTCATGAGTTTCCTGTCAGCCCATTTCTTCAGCATATCAACATGCCTCTGGATGGCAGCACAACCCTCTGGTGTATCACCCACTCCTCCCGGTTTGGTGTCATCAGCAAACATCAGGGTATGCTCTGCCCCATCATCCAGATCATAAATGAAGAACAGGACTGAGCCCAGCATTGACCCCTGTGTACACTGCTAGTTACTGGCCTCCAGCTAGACTTTGCACCACTGATCACCACCCTCTAGGCTTGGACATTCAGCCGGTTTTCAATACACCTCACTGCTCATTCAGTCCATACAACAGCAGCTTGTCTATGAGGATCTTCCATGAGACAGTGTCAAAGGCCTTACTGAAGTCCAGGTAGACAATATGCACTGCTCTCACCTCATCTACCAGACCAGTCATTTCGTTGTAGAAGTTTATCAAGTGCATCCATCGAGGCCCATGGACTTATACACATCCAGGTTGCTTAAGTATTACCTGATCCAGTCCTCTTCCACCAAGGGTGCATCTTCCTTGTTCCAGCCTTTCCCCTGGTCTCGGGGATTCCTGAAGGCTCATCTTGCTAGTAAAGACAGAGGCAAAGAAGGCATTCAGTACCTTAGCCTTTTCCATGTCCTGTGTAACCAGGTCTCACATCCCATTCAGCGGTGGGCCCATGTTTTCCCTAGTCTTCATTTTGTCACCAGTGTACTTACAAGAAGCCCTTCTTATTGTCTTTGACTGCCCTGGCCAAATTCAGTTCTATTTGGGCTTTTGTGAGCCCTAACTTCATCCCTGGATGCTCAATGTCTCTGTACTCCTCCCAGGTTACCTGTTCTTGCTTCCACATTCTGTATATTTCCTTTGTGTTTGAGTTTGGCCAGGAACTCCTTGTTCATCAGTGCAGACCTCCTGGCATTTTTGCCTGACTTCCTATTTGTTGGGATGGACCTCTCTTAAGCTTGAGGTCGTGATCTGTGAATATCAGCCAGATTTCTTGGGCCCCTCTTGCCTGGGGTACCTTATCCCACAGGACTCTTGCAAGCAGATCCTCAAAGAGATTAGTCTGCTTTTGTGAAGTGGAGTTGTAATCTTGCTTTCTACCCTCCCTTCAGGATCCTGAACTCCACTATCTCATGGTCAAGGCAGCCAAGTGTTGCAAATAGTTTTTTTTTTTTTTAAACACAACTTTGATTTAGCAGCAATTTAGGATTTATTTTATACTTTTATGGGAAATCACAAGATTAGATTGTATGATTCTTAACAGCACTTAATCAGCATTTAGACAGTTTAACAGTTTAACAGATTTCAACAGAATTTGCTGCAATAGAAACAGCAACTTAGTTAAAGGTTCAAGAATGGCAAGGTTCACACAAGACTTACTGCAGGGTATTGGTTTTTTTTTAAGCTCAGTCGTGTGCTTAGAAACTTCCCTTCCTTTTTGGTGAATTGCTCACCCTTCTCCCTCATTGGTGTTTGCCCATGGATGAGCTTAGATCCTCAAGGAGTAAGCACTGGGAGATGTTCCACCTCAGGGGTACCCCGAGAGGCATCCCAGCTCAGGGGAAGATCAAGGGTCACAGCCCGCTGCAGTCCCTGGAGAGCTCAAATAGGTTTTCTCCAGCCACTATATTTATAAGATAAAGTGATTGGCTCATAGTCAAACTCAGATTACTTACCATATTTTTCTGGAACTCCAGTGTGATCCATCATTTCCCCATGAGGGATATCAATGGGTACCTGCTTTAAGGCAGTACCCCCTTTTGTTTGTGGTCATGGCTTTGAGCATCCATTTGGTGATCTATTATTGATGAGTTGTCCAGTTCAAGCAGTGGTCACATCGAGGCCTACTGTAGTTCATAAGCCTGAGCAAGACATATGCCAAGTGCAGAAGTAGAGCGTACCCACCACACCAAGGTGGCCTTTGACCTTCACATTCCCAACAAACCCCTGGCAAGTTGGAGGTCCAGCAAAATACCTCTTCTAGTTGGCTCCTCTACTACTTAGAGGAGGTAGGTGGTTATCATCCAGGCACTACAGGAACCTCCTGGATTGTGTCCTGCTACATTGTCCCTCCAACAGATGTCAGGGTGGTTGAAGTCCCCCATGAGGACCAGGTCCTGTGAACATGAGGTTGCCTCTACCTGTCTGTAGAGGACCTCATCTGCTTGTTCTGCCTGGTCAGGTGGCCTGTAGCAGGCACCCACTATGTCACCTTTACCTGTCCTCTTTAATCCTAATTTATGAACTCTTGGTCAGCTAATCATTCATTCTCATGCAGAGCTCCAGGCGCTCCAGCTGCTCTCTCATATAGAGGGCAGCTCCCCCTCCTCATCTTCCCAGCCTGTCCTTCCTGCAAAGCCTGTATTCTTCCATTACAACACTCAAGTCATGGGAGCCATCCCACATCTCCATGATCCCAATGAGATTGTAGCTGTGTAACTATACACTCATGTTTATTTCCCGTATGGTATTAGTATATGGGCAATTTAGAGAGGCACCCCATTGTGTTGAGTTTCTAGGCAGGTTTTGGGGGATTTCTCCATAATGGTGCCTTGTAGATACTTCCTTATTTGCATGTGAATGCTGGGGGTGACCATCATTTTGTTGATTTTATGATTCCTCCCTGTCATATCACCCCATGCCCTTTACTCATCAATGCTGCCCCCTCAAAGGGCTGCTGGTTACTCTCTCGCTCCCTCATCATTCTTAGTTTAAATCCCTCTTTACAAAGTCAGCTATCAGTACGGGGAAAAATACCTTTGCCCCACTTAGTGAGTTGGATCCCATCTCTCCCAAGCAGAAACTGATCTGCAAGGAGGGTCCCATGGTCTTAGAGCCCCAAACCCTGTAGCCAACACCAGTTCTGTAGCCAGTTATTGACCTGTCCTATAAGTACCATTTTCACATCCCCTTTCTGGGGGGATTGAGAACACCACCTGAGCCCGCATGCCCTTGACTACCACCCCCAGAGCTCTACAGCCACTTTTGATATTAGTAAGGTTTTCCTTGTCAGTATCATTTGTGCCCACATGGAATAACAGCAGGGGGTAGTAGTCAGAGGGTCAGACAAACTCTGGTAGTCCCTCCACAATCTCCCAGATCTGGTCCCCCAGCAGACAGCACAGACATCTCTAGTTGATAGGTCAGATCAACAGATGGATGCCTGTGCACCCTGCAGCTGTGAGTCACCCACTGCAGTGGCCCACTGTTTCTTCCTGCAGGTCTTGCATGATTTAGGGTTAGGTGGACCAGGTCATTGCTTATAGGTGCATCTGACTCCTCTTCAGCTTTGAGGGCTATGAACCTACTTTGTAGATGTAAGCAACTTAGGTGGGACAGGAGCTTTCCTCTGGGTACCTGAGGTCACCAGCTTCCATTCTTCCCCTTCTCCAGAGGTTGTGCTTACTTTAACAGTAGGGGTGGACACTGCCTGCTTCTCTACTGCAGTTGGATCTGAGACTCTTCAAGCTGTTGAGTCTCAGAGAAGAACCTATCCATTTGCCTTTCATCTTCTCTGATGCTGCACAGCCTGTTCACTTCTTCCTGTAAATCCTCCACTTGATGGTACAGCTCCTCCAATAAAGCACATCTCCTGCAGGACAGAGGACCATTTCTCCTGGCATTAGAGAAAGGCCCCAGGTGCTCCCTGCAGCCTGGGACTTGGAGGGCTGCATGCACCGTCTGAAGCTTGGTTTGCATTGAAGCTTCCACACTAGAGGGATAGATGTGTCAACAACTTCTGAGAAGCAGCTCTGAGGTGTGTCACCACTGTACCCAAGATTGTTATAGTGATCCAAATTCAACTGAGGCCCCCTTCCTTGCCACCTTTTGCATAAACTGCTGCCTCCCAGATGTGTGCTTGAGTCCTGGCTCTTCAATAGGCCTCTCCCAAGCACTGGCTAAAGGGCTCTTGACCGTCTCTAATTAGGGGACAGCTGCAACAAAGGCTTCAGGCATCCTGGGTCAAGGGCAGCTGATCATGCTCATTAGAAGCTGCTAGAACTTTCTCTGGTCTGTATGATTGTGGTTGCCCTTACTTCGTCATTACCTGACAGCAGCAGGCAGTCTCAAATTTCTCAGAGAGTTCCCAGGAGTTCCCCAGTGATCCTGGACCTTGTCCCTAGAAAGTCCAGAAACTCCCAAAGCATAACCCAGAGACTGCTGTGCAAACTGATATATCTGTTGGCTGCCTCTGTTCGCTGTGCTTCAATGAAACCTTCAGTGCATGGCTTTGCTTATCTAACATGCACAATCCATATACAAATGTGACTGTCATAATCCCCCCAAACTCCAATAGCCAAATCCTTGCTGCAGTGCGTAGATAGGGTAGGTATTAACTTGGGGGAGCCCACAAAAAAATATCCGGAAGAAATTCATTTGTAAGTAAAGCAAAATGCTTTTTCTGTATCACTGTTATTCTATGAAGGAAAAAAATGACATGTAGTTACAGGGTGACTGGGTCACCGTTACCCTGTATCCTCTGCTAAATTGCCATCGTGCTTTGGAACAGAGCAAGGCCATCTAGATCATGGCTCTAATTGTGAAAAGCAGACTGCACTGCCTGCCAGTGATAATGCATTTCACATTTTTATTGTCCTTCCATTTCTGCAAGTGTGTTTGGGCACCTCAGGTGTGTGTGGGCCTGTCTTGGTTTGGGACGAGATGGTAGGTTTTGTCAGGGAATATAAGTAATGTACCAGTCATTAATAGTGAATTAAGGTATAGATTATGACAATAAAATCTTTATAGCAGTACATACCATAAGGAATTATTTTTCTTTCAGTCTTCCATTCCTCAAGCAGGTGAAAAGATTGTTCAGACTGTGAGAGCAGAGGGAGGCAAGAGGTGCCCAATCCACTGATTGAATGATAAAGATGAACTGAAAATCACATACTATTTGAATGGCCTTTGGAAGAGGATCAGAGAAGTAATAAAGCCTTAAGAGAGCACAAAACATTTTACAGACTGAGTGACATTAAAGATTCCAAGACAATTTTTTTGTCCCTTAGTACTTGGTTCACATGAAAGACAGATATAATATTACCATTGTGGTTAATCTGAATGATTTTTAAAACTACAGACTTTCTTCTGCGAAAACACATGAATGCTTTGGCACCAGGAGGTGCTGGTTCATTATGATTACAGTAAGAAAGGTACTAAAACTCTGTGAAGTATCACTTAAAGTGCCATTTATTGTAGCTAACACTGTAAGGAAACAAAGGATAAGATAATCTTGTCCCTCCAGATACTGGGAGCCCAAAGCTGTGCAGCAGCAGATGGGTCTTCAGCGCGGGTGCACCATACAGATCCTGCCTGTGGAACGATTACCCAGCATTTTCATCATTTGAGCTCTTATAGGATTTTTTTACAAGAAAACATTTCTATTCATCACTTCTACTATCAAACAAAAAGGATGTTCACATGAGAACTTGTTGCTCTGCTTTTAGAGAAGGGCAAGGCCACATAAGTGGTGTAATCACCAGTACCAGATAGGAGCTCAAGACAGGCTCTTCATTACAATTTGCTGGCTAAATTTATTCAGTGGCCAACGGTTGTGTGCAGCACAGCACAAGCCTGAAGGCTAGGCTGTATGTGCAGCACAGTGCAACACAGCACAGGCTTGGCCAGCTCAGGTTAACTGCTTTGTGGGTCACCAACTCTTCAATTACAATGGAATTCTGGTCAGGATCACCACCTTCTACCTCTTGATCCACAAACAGTTGGCCTTTCCTACAGATACTGTAAGTTGCAGACTATACCATTAAGATTTTGGGCTACTAGAGAGATTCTTTTATAAAAGTAATTACTACAATTAGTAATACAATAGTAATAAAACAAATATTGGTTGTGAGGGTAAGTATAGGATAGCAGTAACATTAGAGCTAGGACCAACAGAGATGTCCTGCCATGAGGCTCCACCCCTAGTTCCATGTACCCCAAGACATGATGGTGCAAATTTCACCAAACAGTCCTGTTGCTTACGTGGTGTAGTGGACAAAGAGGAGCTTTAGTGTGTCTGGAGGGCAGAGGTGTCTGGCACTTCATGTTTGTTGATATTCAACATGCAGAGATCAAAAGCAACACTGGGAGGCTCCACACAGCAGTGCTGTATCAGGTAAAATAAATGCTTTTTTTTACATACAGCATAAGTTGAGGCATGTTATGGGGGTTGTTATCCTGCTCCTTTAGGATTAAGTACATGGCTCCTGGCCCATGTGTCACGCTTTCCGCAGGGAAGAGTTTCCATTTTGAGGGTCTGGTGTTTGCACTTGCCTCTGGCTCTCGAGGTGTCATCAGGCTCTGTCAACATCCCAGACTGTACCTCATAGTGCTGATGTCCCAACAGAAGATGTTAGGATAGGAGGTATAGCCTTTGAAGTGTACTTTGCTATTCAAATTCTTTACAGCCTGCAATAGCCCTGTTGGCCAGTTACACAGTGTGAAAGGGGAGCAGCACACGCATCTGCTCTTTTAGTAAGGCACTGGGCTGTTTGATTAGAGCAGCTCCTCAGGGGTGGTGGGTATATGTTATATCCAGTACACTTCATGCTCAGCAGCCCACTCTTGGACCTTTTGGCCTCTAAAATGAGACCCGTTGTCCAACTGGATGTAGGCAGGTGGGCCTATCCACTGGCTAAGTAACCACAGGCCTTTCAGTGACCCTTTGTGGTCAGCATGTGCAACTGGGGACACAGCAACATAGCTGGTATATGTATGTACCATCACTAATAAGTTCTATAATCTAACAGATACGCTTTATATATGTTTATGTATGTATGTACTGTATATACACACATAAATATATATACATATATAAAGTTTAACTAGGTATAAATAAAATATAGATATACATTTGTACACTTCTTTGTATATACTATCACTAGACATAAAATGGATCAATATATATCAATTATCTATGACAGTGTCAAAAAATGGCAACCAGCAGATCCCAAAACCATATGAAAATATATGGGATATGATGTCATATAAAAAGGCATCCTCTCTGTATGTAGTGAGGGGGGGCTTCCTTTTCTCACATACTTCTGGGTAAGCTCGTTGGGGTGATTGGTCCTGCCAGACCATGCAGGGCACTATCAAAATGCATGGGCATGACACGTTGACTTGTGTCCAAAATGGGTATGGATTAATTAGATGTTAATCACACATTAATTAAATGGGCATTGATGAAACAGACATTGATGAAAAGGACATCTGTTAGGGTTAAGCAGCAGTCATGACCAAGAGGCACATGTCCAGATTAGCTATCATGTGGAGGTTTGCACACCCCTCCACAGGAGGTCCAGCCTGCCTACAGCTGGGCATGGCCCTGTAATCACCAGGAATGAGTGTGAGCTGATGACAGGCTCCTGCGTTACAATTAGCTGGCTAAGTTTGCCCTGTGGCCGAGGGATGTGTGCAGCACAGTTGCCTGCACCTACCATGTTAGCTGCTCCGGGGATCACTAACTCCTGGGTGTATGATGGTGTTCTGCTCAGGATCACCAGACTGTTTGAAAATGCCTTTATAACATGCTTGTGCATACTATTGTCATATTAATGCATTCATGTTTTGTGTTTTAGCTGACTTTGATGTGTTCTGAAACAAGATATCCAGAGATTAATGTTCTCTTTATTTCTGTAATGATTATTACTCAGATTTTCTCCCAAGAAATGTCTGTGTGCCAAGTATTATAATTTTGACACATTGGACCTGAAAATAAATTAATGGATAATTAAATACCGGCTAAATGAATGTTTCATGTTGTCATAATAATTTTATTAGTCAAAAGTACAGCAATTAGCAAACATTCAGAAACTTGTCAGTGAAAACATGTTGACTGGGTTTTGCTTTCATTTACGTGGGTGTGAATACACATTATTACCAGGGATCTCTGAGAGGTTTATATGGGTATGGCTGTTACTTGACCATTAACCTTTGTGTTCTCCCTTGCAAGATGACAGCAGAAAAGATGTGGGTCTCTAAAGAGTGTTTCATTCATGAGTAGTCCCTTACAGGCTAATATGTCCTACCAGGAGCAGGCTAATATGTCCTACCAGGAGCAGGACCAGTATCATTCACAGCAGTTACTGTGTAGTGCTGAAATGTGCACAGTTCCTCAGATGCAAGCACTACATGTGGCACCTGTATCATTACAGCTTGCTGTGCTCTGCACAGGGTATGCAAGGTGGAAAGCAAACCCAGTGGGGGAGATTCTTATGTAAAGCCGCAGGCTGGAGGCAGATGCTAGTCAAGTGGTAAATGTATAGCTGCTCATTAACTCATGTGGCAGAGGCACCCCTCTGCGGTAGGTTATGTATTACAGGAGGAGCTCCAGCCACAGTGCTATTTCATTGACTCTCTCCTTGACTCAGTGAGTTGGAGGTGCACTCATCATCTGTGCTATGCTCTCAAGTGCGGGTGGGACAAGGAAAAGTGGAAATTACAGTGATGGCAAAGTGTTGACTCTACAGTGAGAGGCATGAGATGGAGATGAGAGCAGGGGCATGAGTGTAGCGCTTTTCATGAGTCTTGACATGGCTGAGAGGACCTGTGATCCTGATAGTGTCTTTAGGTAATTCCCAGTCAGAAAACACTTCAATTAGCAATAACACCCTGGGGTCCAGAGAGAGAAGGGAAATTAGTAGTGCCCTGTATACATACTCATATGCATGACATATGAAGCTCTTTTAATTAATTGTTTATTTGTAAGGCACTTGTAGCTAATTTGGAGAATGAAACACCATGAAAGTTTTTGCATTATTTTGCAAGGTGGTTTTTTTTTTTTTTTTTTTTTTTTTTTAAGTGGATTAAATTATTTTAAACCTCCTGGTGTGAAGGAGCTGCTGATCTGCATGGGGAATATTTTACCTCATTAATATTATGATTTGTTCTGGTGTAAGGATTGATGTATTTGCCAAATAAAATATTAATGTAACACCCTATGGGTGACTGGATTATTATTTCATTGGCTTGTGTAAATGCTAGCTTTTAAAAATGAAATCTTGGCAGCTTCCCATTTCTTTAGAACTGACTGGACAACAGCAAATGCCTAAGCAAACTCAAATTTCTAAACATGTGAGGAAAAATATACAAACACTATAATTGGACCTACTGACTGCTAAAGGCAGCCAGTATGCCTTCTTACAGTCTATCAAGCATTCTGGAAATTAGTAACCTGTATAATGAAAATGAGAAAACATGAAAACATAAGGCTTGCTGCTGCTGTATCATTCATCGTTTTTCCTCCTTATTACCTTTTCTTGTATTATGGTATGACACAATGGTTAAATGTTTGTCCCCCATAGTTTCTGGGGGAAATTTGAGTGAATTGATGAGGTCTTGGACAGTGTGTGAGTTCTGAAGCTGAAATTCCCAAATTTCTGTTATGGCTTAATAAGGATCAAGGAGTTGCAAGAGGTGTGTGAACCAATGTCTGCCCATACATAGGCACCCTCACTGGTGCTTGGTCTAGTCAACATTGGCTTGGAGCCTCTCCCCAAGGGGCAATTGTAGCTCTTCATCAGAGCACAAGCCCTCCTAGACCGGTAATTTATTTTTCATATATGGGGCCTAAAACATACCTCTTACTGTCACCTGTAATTCATGCATTTGGCTGCCCAACCAGCTGCACACTAGAAACATCCTTGGCTTGGCAAAGCAGAGGTGAGCTGGAGGTCTCGAGGCTTTGCTGGTAGTCTGGAACAATCTGTTGGTTAAGCTACTAAATGGCTACACAAATTGCCATCCTTGCCTGGGTAACAGAAGGCAGATAGGAAAGTGTGTACTAGAGACTCGGAAGACCTAGAAATGGGGAATTCCCTGAACACTATTGAAGGACTACACAAGTCTTGTAGTTTCTAGCCACCCTGTAACCACCTTGTGAATCAACCATGTTGAGAATGAAATAGTAGTTGGGATGGATGTATATGTACGTACTGAGCAATGCCTGTGGGCTCAGCCAGGATCCATGCAAGGAAAAGAGCATAGAGGTTTTCACTGTACACAATGCAGTGGTATACAGCAAGAATGCAAGCCCAAACGTATGGGTAATTTGCAATATAACTGTAACCTACTTTTTTGGTTATTCTTGAATATAATACCTTTTCATTCTCATCCCGTAACATGTGGTTAAAGCTTTCTTTCCACCTGAAACATCCTGAAATAGAGATGACATCATTTATCATTGCCCAGGGAAGCACTCTGACAGTTCTATTCTGTTACCTCATTATCAGATCACAGTTGTGTCACTTCACATTAATTGCGCCTGTCTGTGCCAGCCTGGATTATTTCTGTAGAGGCAATTTACAGTATCAGGAGTTGTGAGGCTGCTCTGTTACCAGCCACCAGCTTCTGCTTGTCACCTGCGCTGCCCCTGGGCAGAGTGCGACGGCTGAGGAGAAGCCTGGCTCCAGCTAGGTCAAGCACAGAGCCACCTCAGCAAATTGGCTCGTAATTCAGCTTTGGGAAGTGATTTGCTTTCAGGAAAGAAAATTTATTTTTTTCCATAGCATTATTTTTGTATGTGTGTTTGTCCCTTCCTCTTCTGCTTTCTAGCAATGGCTAGATAGCAAATGTCACTCTGTCTTTTTGTTTCCTGGTGTCCGGAACATGTAGAAATGATGTTCTCATAACAATACTTTCTCTGAACTAATTTTTTTTTTTTAAACTAGTCCTCTCAAAGCCGATGGAAATACTTCACTAGCAGAGTGAACTAGACCACTAGAGAGTGGTCTCACTTGCTAGAAAACAGAGGGCATGCCATATTTTGCAGGCCTTGGCACTGTGGCAGATGATGCTGTGCAGATATTCCTGCTAATTTACCACAGTAGGGATTTTTCCTTCCCTGAACATTGGAGAATTTATAGAAACTGTCTTAAGAGGTATTTTATTGAATGTCATGTAAGTCAGGGCTGATGTCCACAGAACTAGCAGCAGAAAGCACTGCAGCTCATCTTTTCCTCAGTAAGCCTACCTTTGCGTCTCACCCTGGCTTTGGGCTGAGCTCACATTTCAAAGGCCGCTATGGGACAGGTCGGTCAAAACCAACTTGTCCTGCAACAAGTTTTGATATTTCAGCCTAAATTTTCTCCTAAGTTCAGATCCAGAGCTGTGGGCCTAAGGAGGACACCTGGCCCCTGCAGCCACAGCCAGGGAGCAGGGAGGGCTGGGCTGCCCGGGGCATGGCGGGCAGGCAGCTACCCCAGCACGGGCCCCAGCACCTCAGCAGGGTACTAGCAGCAGCAGCTCCCATGGGGCAGCACCAGGCAGGGGATGGGTTTATCCCAGGAGGCCACTTGGGAGCAGCAGGAGGCAGGACTATGGTGCGGATCTGTGGCACATCCAGGAAGCTGGGCAGAGATTAGGCTATGCACAGGCACATCTATAGCATGGTGCGGGCAAGGCTGTAGACCCCATGCTGAGGTGACACGTGGCACCAAGGCACAGGGTGGGGTCCCAGGGGAGGCCATTAAGGCCTCCTGGTGCCCTCTGTAGCCTCCTCACCCCTCAGGATGTGCCGGTCAGAGCCATGGAGCCAGGCCAAGGTCCCTGAAGCCAGATGCAGAGAGGGAACTGCACCTCCCATGAGGAGCCCCAGAGGGGTAGGGGGGATGGGAGAGCTGATCAGGGAGCCCAGGGTCAGGGTGACCCACAGGCAGGCTTCACCCATACCCCTACACAGCTGTCAGCATGGAGAGGCTGGCTAGGGGTGGTGATGAGCCAGGTGCATCCAGGAAGTCCCATCATGAGACAAGCCTGCAGCAGAAGCCCAAGACCCACCCAGGAGCCAGGTACACCAAAGCCCAGGCATGAGCATCAATAGGGCTCCTGGGCAGAGGGTGTGGGGTGTCCCAGGTGAGGCCAGTCATGGGAATTAAGGCCTGACAGAAATGTTTTTATCAGTACAACCAATCTGCATGTTTTAGTTCATTCTCAGTTCTTCCCACTTCTTACTCATCTCCTTGTCCCCCTGGTTATCCACATTCTGTAGAAGTTAGTTTGCTTCTGGGCTGTCTTTTGGAGCTAGGCAATGAGTTTCTGCTGAAATCAAGCTCAGGAGCAGTGCTGGGGGTAGTTTCCTGCAGGGATTGCTGAACAAAGATTATATGAGCCAACCTCCAAATGGTTTTGCTGCTTTCTCGCTGCAAAGTCCGCTAGCATCAACCTAGGAGTCTACAAGTAGCTTAGAGGCAGTCAAAGATGCCCCTTCATCCCCCTACCTGTGGACCAGGATTTTTATCCTCTGTTGGTCTGGAAGAAATAATAAATAATATGTAAATTAATGTTGTCGATAATGCTAAACCAGGTGTTTCGAACATCTTACTTCCACAGATCAGTTTTAGCTATCCATCCTAGGAATATTGCTGCAGCTGGTCCTAGCAATGGTCTTCTGTTGATGTGGCCAGAAAGCTCAGCATATCAACATATTATACATAAGATGTTTACCAGTGATTTAGTCATGTACATATAATTCTCCCCAGGGTAATTTTCATTTACAATGAAGATTTAACCTTTAATTTTTTCAAGCTTTGTTCTATTCCCTGGCTTGTCTTGGAGGCACAAGGTAAGGGAAAAAACTTCTATCCATATTGTGTGTTAACTGTGTTTTAAAAATAATGGTTTAAAACAACCAGCTTTTGATTCTCTCTTTGCAAGCCTGTGACGTTGCCGGTGGTTCTGACAGTAATAAGCTTTGATGGCTAAAACAAATAACATTTGGTCACATTTAACTTTATAGTTCCCTTAATGTAGTGTTGTCATGGAGCTAAACTTGTTTGTTGATAAATTAAACCATCAAAACAGGGACAAAAACTTGTTCTGTGAACTGCTTTATTTTTTGTCATTTCTCCAGGGGCTTATAGTGAACAACTGCAGTGCGTATTATACATTAGATTCATTTCCTTTTTTCCTGTCACAGATGCCTTGCCATTACCAATTTCATTCAGTGTATAATTTCTATATAGTGTTTTAAAACTCTGAAATCTTAAATTTGTTACATTACATGGCTTCTTACTACAACATAGAACATCACACTGTGATGTTATCTGTAATATATGGCAAATTGGGGTATATACAGGTAATTCTATATATGGATATTTATAAAAGCCTGACTATAAGTTTAAAAAAATGCAGTGCAACAGAAATATAATACAGTATACTTCCTCCTTGAGTGCATAAGTTCAGTAATACGATGTTGGATCAAAGGCTCTTCTAGCCTTTGATCAGGTCATCTAGTCTAACAATTACATGAACTTAGAGAAAGGATGCGGAGTGAACTTAGTGACACTCTTCCAGGCTCTCACAGTCGCTGGTTAAGAAACATACAGAGCAAATGGTTGCAATCTAAACTGGGGTATTTAATAGCCTCATGACTATAAAATAGATTTACTTTAAGTTCATTTACTTAACCCATTTATTCTTCTGCTTTTCACAGTATTCTGTGTCAGTTATTTTTATGGTGTATTGTGGCCACTTTCATTTCAGGATCTCAGAATGCTTTACACATTTCACAGGTGGGCAGGTGATGGCAAGAAGTCATACTATGATTTGTAGTTCTGGAAATGGAGCTTTGATCATCCTTAGTCTTCAGACTAAGGAGTGGAAAAAAGATAATATCTTACTGTTTTGTGTGTGACTTTCTTTTCATCTGTACAGAAATGGTAAGACTATTTCAACTTACTGTAATGGAGGACCTTGTGAAATTGATACCACGTGCTTTGGGCTGTTTGCAGAGCTGATAGAAATATTCTGTAGTGGCTGTAGATTCCTCACAGGATTGCTACAGGCCACATTATTATTAATTTTTAAGGGCTCAAGTCTTGAACTCCAGAAAAGAAAATTATTTTTGGAATATTATCAAGTTTTGCATGGTTTGTTTGCTGATGTGTATCTGTGGATAAATTTGAAGCTTGCACCTGAAAAAGCAGCACTGGCTGATGTTGGATTCAAACCAGACTGACTAAACGTTGCTATGAAGAGGAAAGTGCTGTTATCCCCTAAGTAGATACATAGGTCTTCCTTTTAATATCCAGAACTTCAATGACGTTTGGCCTTCCTACCTGGAGGTTGATCTTCCTTCTCTGACCATGATTTCTGACAGCAATGGCAGTGTAAATGATGAACAATGGAGAAGTTTTTAACACAGGAGATGAGACTTCTGCAAGTGCCATGTGCAGCTCAAATCTCATTCTTGCAGGAGAACAGAATAACCCCAGAAATAACTTCTTGCGGAAGTAAATTAAATTGAATAAGATATGGAATCACTGTATTTTTACTTATGGAGGCCAGAAGATTCTTCAGGAGACATGCTCGTTGTCTCCATCTTTGCAGCTAGAGATAAATTCTGGTACTTCCCTTACTTCTTCAGAACCGTGGGCTCAGAAGAGTCTAGTGGTTTAACTGAAAATTATACGAAATAACTGGTGGCTTTAATTAGATGGATTTAGATGGGTTGTAACTTGTAGCATCTTTGTCTTTAGCACAAAGATCCCAACAGACAAATCGTATACTCTCACATGCAAAGTTAAAAAAAACAGTATAGGCCTATTGTTTTTAAAATGTTTTGGTAAGTCTTACAAATCATGATTCCAACAGCACAAGACTGAGGCTGCAAGGAAAATTAGGCTTAGCAACTTCATAAAATCTTTAGAAATAACCTGTTTATATATTAATATGTGACAGTTTCAAAATTTGGTACTGTAGAAATGTCTAGACTAGTGCGTATTTCCCTCAGCAAGTCAAATGCATCCTCTTTCTAGTGGTTTGCAAGCTCTGCTTTTAACTCTGAGATTCATTCCATGTTAGACCGTAATGGCCAGATTTTACTTCCCCTGCTCTTGATAATTATTTTGTTACTGTGTAAGTGCCTCATTAATTCCAATATGGATGATGGCAGAAAAACACTGACGATCATTCTTGCATAATGAGGGCAGAATATTGCTTTTCTTAAGTCTCTTGCCAGTGTGTTGAAGAGGAAAATGGCAAGTGCTTCTTTGGTGTTTGTGGGAAGACTTTTTGGCATCTTAGGTGAGTTATGCTTAAACTAACCTGTGAGTAGCAGTAAGTGGAGGAAATATTGATGAATATTGAATGAGTCTTTTGTAAAACTCTGTAATAATCACAGTAGTAAGCAATATTTCATTTTTTCTGAGCAAGTATAGACAGTATAAAACTACCCATCAAAAAGTTAATGGTGTAATCAAAAAAAAAAAAAAAAAACAAAAAAAAATAGAAAGCTCTGCAATTGGAAAGAAAGAGGCCAGAAAACAGGAAGCGGGCTTTTTTTTTTTTTTTTTTTCCCAATTTATGAATCATTTGCAGAGGGAGAAACTCTTCTGCAAAGTTTTTTACATTAGTCCCTTTTGCTGATTCATTTTAACACAGATGCTGTCATTTAACTCTGCTGGTGCATCAGAAGTTCAACTTGAACACAAGTTTTTGGAACATGAAATTTTTTCCAATAGCAGGAAGCTATCAGAATTGGTTTCTCCTTTGTCATATAATTTCTTTGAAAAGGTCAGCATGGCCCTATCTTCTGGGCAGAATTCAAAAAATTATAAATATGTTGGTCAAGTTTTAAAATCAAAATCTTGTTTGACAGAATAACCACAACCTCAACAATCACCTTATTGGGACCAGAAAATATTGGCCTTATGTAAGTAAGAATAATATGAACATTACCTTCAAAAATCCACATTTGGCAAGCATCTTTCAAGTTGCATTAATTTTTTTTTTCCTTTGTTTTATATAGGTTTGGAAAATATCCTTAAGTAAATACAGAATCCCTGTGAATTTACTGGTGACAAAAATAAGGACTGAGCCAGGAGCATGAATCAGCATGGTTCTTTTGGCTTCAAGCCATTTCAGTTTACAAAGGCAAGGAGCAAATTTCTTTTGTAAAATGATCTGTAATTTTCCATATATGTGTGTATATATATATATATATATATATGGTTTCACAGGATGCAAGTACACTAAATAACACGTCTTTTGTGGCCTGATTATGACAGCATTTATGTTACCTAGGTAGAGCACCCTTTCAAGTTGCCCAAATAAAGCTGAGAGAAACTGTCCCCTAGTCTTTTTTCATGCAAAAAAAGCCTTTCTCCTTAAAGGTATTTTTACAAATAAAGATGCCCTTTCATATATACCAGTATTTCTTGTAGGACGTCTGCTATGTTGACGCAGCAAGCAGTGTCTTTTTTAGTGTCAACAGAGTAGGTGAAGAGAATGATAAGAGAATAGTGTGCCTTAAATCTAGAGAGAGAATCTTGTCAGCATTATTGGGCACCCTAAGGCCCTTGCTAATAAACACATTTTTCTGAGCAGGAATTCATCCTATTTTGTAAAAGATTTATCACATTACACAAATCTATTAAATCTAGATCAATTCAGAAATGTCATTTACCACAGCATACATTCATAGAAATATATATTTTAAATAGTATGTCTTAGAAAATAAGCCATATAACCAGATAATTCTTCCAATAAATGAATAAATGTAACAGACTTATTAGTTCTCATAGTATTGGAAAAAATGATATAAATGCAATGATTATTTGTTACTGCCTGTATGACTTGAGGGTTATAATTCCAGGCATATCTTTGGTAATGAGAGTTTATTCAGAGATAACCATGATCAAACAAACAGTATAATAAATTCAGTGATGAAAGTTGGCTTCTTCCTCTTCTGCAGCCTGTTTGGCTGTATGAATCCTGCTCAAAACCTCAGGCAGGAAAGAGTATTTCTAGCTATAAGTGATTCTAGATTTTCAGAAAGACAGTTTGCAGCAGTGCTGATGCATCATGTAGCTCTTTCAGTTTTTGGAGGGAAAAAAAGAGGCAAGAGCACCTAGTAAAGTAGCGTCTACTGTGATTGGCATGAAGAGTTGAAGCAGAATATCTTTAATTTTTTGTTGCTTTTAACTTTTCTTCCTATTCTGTTCTTGTGGACCAAAAAAACCCTCAACCCTAATTTTCAAAGAAGACCTGTGAAGCTCATACTGATAACAAGCATGTAGAAAGAAATCCATAGCAAGGCCCAAATTCTGCTGATGGTAAAATATGGTTAATAAAGGGGCAGATATGTGAATGCTATGTATGTTGGCTATTCAGCTTAGAACTGGGGGAAAACTGGAGAGATGTCAGTATAAAGCCAACAGTTGAAAGGATTCCCCAGGATTGACAGGAGGAAGGCTCAGAGGTTCAGCTTATCCTCTGAACCACTGTAAGTACAAACAGAAAGGAATGAGTCTCTCCAGTGGATTAGGGCTGAGTTTTTGCTACCGATAGGGTTTTAGGGCTAGCTAACACTGCTAGATTCCTCTGAAAGTTGTTTTAACATGTGATGCTGTTGAGTTCCATCGTTTTGTTCTGACGTATTTTCTTGTGTTTTCCAGCAAATTCAGTCAGTTAGTGACCTATAGAAATAATTTTAGAAGTGTTCTCAGTCTTTGTCTATACGAGTCATAGGTATGCACATGTGAACATGATGTTCAGCTGAGTCAGAAAAAGGTGTCAAACGTTTCCTGAATGAAAGGCATTTTGTTTAAAAATATATATACATTGTTACTGTTTTAGTTAATATGTAATCAGAATTACACTGCCAGCTATCATCTTTCTCACCTGATGTACAAGTGTTTGGTAGAAAATTTTGGTCTCAATAGCACTTTATGAGGTTCTTGGTGGAATGCAGTAGCTCCTGCCTTCTTTTTTCCCCTAGGTGACACAAAAGTTTGTTCAAGGTCAGAGCCAGCTGGTGAATAGGAAGGAAATTCATGCCCACTAGTAAGTTCTAGGTTGGTTTAAAGGAAACCCCTCAGTACTTGTACACTGTCCCACTCTTGTGTCCTGGAGTAGAAAGCAGCCTAGAAGATTTCAACATGAAGCTGAAGGATTGTGCCATTATTGCTACATTCCCCTAGAAAAGCTTCAGTCTAGAAAGGGAGTGGACGATAAAAAGCTGAAGCAGAACTGAATGCAAAATGAATAGAGGAGAAACACAGACCTCTTATAAGCACGTGTTGATTTTAACTATGTGGGTGTGTTCTGTTCAGCAGAGCTCTTTATGATTGCTTTCAATTCAATTTTTTTTTTTTTTTTAATGCTTTAAATATAAACTAGTTCTTGTGGCCTATGTTAAAGGGAGTGGATTATTTATTTCTTATGCGATATGCGAGCTTTAATAAATGGCCCATTTAGGGGGAGATGCTAAGCATACACAGCTGTGGATTCCCTGTGTAATTCCTGTGAATTTCAGTTCTGACTTTAGAAGAATTTTTCAGCTTAGTTTTTTCTTCTAGCAGGAAGCAAAGCAAATTGGGCTTTGTCATTGCTCACTTTTTCATTGAATGCCCTAATGAAGCTGTTGTGGGCACTGACACTTCAAGTGTGGGTAGTTAATATTACTGCCAAGTAATTAAAAATAGAGTCTCAGTGTCTATATTTTGGAGCAGGAGAAATTTCATTTTAAATTATCGGTCACAGTGACCATGGTTCGTTATTGTGTTTTATGGCAAGATTTAGAACATTTTCCATTTAGACAGTCTGCTCCCATAGTTGAATAGAAGTTCAATATGTACTATGAATGTGTGAAGTTTTATATGCAACTGAGGAGCCTAAGATGCATTAAGCATTGAAATAATCAGCTTTGAGGAAGTTGATTACTTGGCCAAGTTGTGCAGAAGACCTCAGAGTACAACAGATGCTATGTCTTTATCTGAACTGAAGCACTAGAAGTTGGGAGGAAAACTGAACGATTTTATCAATTTGTGAATGTCTCAATTTGAAAAATAAAGTTAAACTCCAAAGACAATAAATTTAACAGATACCACCATGAACAAGGAAAAAAGCTGCACAGTTTTAGTTTTGTATTTCCTCTAAAGTTAATGTTGCTCATTAAATTTCCATAGTGAACCAAGTCAATCCCTAAAACAAAAAATAGTAAGAAGCTATTTCTATCAAGAATAATTGACTAAATTTTCACTCAAATGGGCTGAGTCATAAAATGAAACTCTGCTGACATACTGATAATGTAAATCTTTTTTTTGTGGTAATATATACTTCTACGTGTGGGACTTGAGCATTTTAGATTTAAGGAACAGGTATATTCCCTTCCAATTGTCTTGGGCACTTTTGTGGAGGAACTTTTTGTCTTATGATGTTGGCTGGTTTCTTTTGTTATTTTCCCTAATACAAGAGCCATTATATTCAGAACTATATTCCTGATAATACAGGGCTCTTTAGAGCCTATCGTTACTATTTATGCCTGCAGAGGAATATGTACTCTGTGGTATGGTAGAAGTTATTTCAGAACCCTGTCTGGTTGAATTGCTACTTGTACTTGCCCATGTTTTTTTCTGGTTTCCAGAGCTTAGCATGGTCTACATGAGTGCATTTCTTTGCCTTAGTTGATTGCTTGTGAGCTTTCTGATTAGTACTTTTTATATCCACTGCATGTCTCTTCTATTCTTGCTTTTCTTAACCACTCCTTAGGGTATTCAGTTAAACAGCCTCTGGGGTATCTTTCTGGTTTCCAAACTGTCCTCTGAAGTATTATATTAAGATCCTCAATTTCAGCTTTTTCTTTTTTTTTTTCTTTTCTTTTCCTACATTAGTTTCTCCTTTGTCTAGCTTACCTCCTTTTTTATGATTGTTTTCTTTTTATTAAGAGCTATATATAACATCTATTAACACTTCATTGCATAGGGGTTTTTTCTGCTTTCTCTTTTTTCCTACATCTAATATAAGCTACAAACATAACTAATATTAAGGGTTGTTTTCATTCCTCACAACCCTCATAAATGATGTACGCCATAGTATTGAGCTACAGGAGTCTTCAGTCCTTTCTACTGTTCTTTTTCATTCACTGAGGCTTTTATTCTGTAAGCATTTTGCCACTCTTTTATGTATTTTACAAAACAAAGGAGTGTCACTACAATAATTAGGTTACTCAGTGGCTGAAGGCATTTTACTCTCTCCCCCAGCTCAGCCTTTCCACTAATTGTGCTGGTTCCTATTCACCTGATACCTGCGGCCATCAGATATGAACATCTGTAGAGTTATTGTTTGCTCTGTACTTATTACAGTTTGACTCTTAGTAATCATAGCATATCCCGAGTTGGAAGGGACCTACAAGGATCATCGAGTCCAACTCCTGGCTCCACACAGGACCACCCAAAAATCAAACCGTTTGTCTGAGAGCATTGTTCAAATGCTTCTTGAACTCTGGCAGGCTCAGTGCTGTGACCACTTCCCTGGGGAGCCTGTTCCAGTGCCCGACCCCCCTCTCGGTGAAGAATCTTTTCCTGACATCCAGCCTACACCTCCCCTGTCCATGCCGTTCCCTCGGGTCCTATCACTGTCATCAGAGAGAAGAGATCAGCCCTGCCCCTCTGCTCACCTCGTGAGGAAGCTGCAGGCCGCCATGAGGCTTCCCCTCAGTCTCCTCTTCTCTGGGCTGAGCAATCCAAGTGACCTCAGGTGTGTTCCTCATATGTCTTGCCCTCTAGACCCTTCACCGTCTTTGTAGCCCTCCTTTGGATACTCTCTAATAGTTTTATGTCCTTCTTATACTGTGGCACCTCAGCTTGCTCACAGGACTTGAGGTGAGGCCACACCAGCGAAGAGTAGAGAGGGAATGTTATGTTGATTCTTGTTGCTGCATTTCATCTAGGGAGCCAATTTGTTCATCTGTGTCAGATCTGTTAAATATGTTCTTAGTTCAGTCAGAAAACCTTACTCAATGCATCGGTTCAATTGAAGAGAGCAAAAATGTAAGGCGTTAATAAACTGGTGACCTGCGTGGAGCGGTTCATCACTCAGAGCGAGAGGGCAAACCTCAGTCCTGGCGCTGACACCCGTGGCCTGTGTCCACAGAAGCAGTGAGGATAATTCCAAACTGCTCTCCAGGCAGACAGGAGGTCGCAAAGGAGAGTGGGGATCATTGTACTCTGGCAGATGAATAGCATGCTGTGAACTAAAGTGTGCTTTACTCTCTGCTTTGTCACCTACCTGGTAGTTTTAGCTGGCCGGAGGTTTCATAGCACACAATTAAATGCTGTTAGCTGCAATAATGCCACCAGCTGAAATTTTCATGTGAAAGAGGTGGCTAAGCAGGCTTCTCTGACTCCATTTTTCACCAGTTTTGGGGTGATCTCAGTAAGGAAGTATTCTTCCTGCTCTCCAAGTAGTTTGCCCTTACCTTCTCTATTTTCCAGAGGTTTCATTCTGTAGAAATGCCATTCTGCAGACTTGCAAGAGTCAACTGTGGGCATTGCTGCAAATGGGCCAAATGCATACATGTATGTATGGATAAACTCATTCACAATCTCAGCATCTGGCTCTGTGAAACTTAATTTAAGCACAGACCTTTACCTTCTTTGCTGACCCTGTTGCTTATAGAAGCTGTAACTATATTAATTCTGAGAGCATTTCTGGCACTGTGTAGAGGAACTACTTGGCTCTTTTACAGATTATGTTAATGAAAGAGAACCTCAACTCATCAGTATGGTGTTTTCTTCTTGGCAATATACATGCTCTTACATTAGCAATTCCTTTATTTGTGGTGAATTAAAGAACAAAACAAATCGCAAAACTTCACCTAGGGATTTTGAAACTGGCATTTTGGTGCCCATCTTGTGGAGTTTTTGACTAATGCCTAGGGGAGATCTAGGGTGAATATTTTTTCCTTAGGAGTTTTCTGCTCATTTTGTCTTTCACCTTGTATGACCACCTCCTTTCAAGGGCAAACAAACTTGGCTGTCTTCCTGTGCTCGCAGCTGCTTTTGTAAGTTTTCTTTGAAACAGAGGAGAGCAGCTTGAACACTGAACTTGGATGTTGCTGCTCTGCTGGAGAGGGTGGACTTGGGTGGGGAGCAGAGAAGTACTCTCTGCAGTTCTGGGGCTGTCAGTAATCAGTGCAGAGCTGCAGCTCATGGACGGGCAGCTCTAGCTCATCTATCTGGTACAGTCTGGACCAACGGTGAGTGTGGACGGTAATCACTACCCCATGGCTTGCCAGTGAGGAACTGGCTGTGTGCTGATGATGTGGAGGTAAAAGGGAGGAAGGGATTCATTCTCGTAGCGGAGGTGCAATGAGGGCACAGGATCCTTCTGCACAGCCATCAGAAGTGACTTTCACATTCTTGTCATAGCATAGACGTGGAGCAATCCTTCTCTAATTATGACTAAGTCTTGTTTGTCAAAATTACTGCTGTTCTGTGCCGCACTAGAAAACTAGTGTATGTATATATATACATACACACATATATATATATTTTTTTTGGTTAGGGTATGACAGTTTTATTTGTTGTATGGCCTCAGCTGTGTAATTGTATTCAAGTGGCCAGCCACTTCTGTTTTCTTTTGATTCCCTGGGCAGCAGTAGTTGATTGCAGCAGAACCCTATTCCCAGTGGCACTGATTTGTATCCTGCAGGTACCATATCTGTGCTGAGATACAGCATAGTAGGATAGCTGCCATCAGCCTCTAGAACAGCATGGAGGCTAAGAGGCTGGAGGGACATGAGAGAAGGGGCCATGCCTGTACTGGGGAGCCAAAGGTTTGGAAGGATTGGGTGCTGTATAGGCTTGGGCGGGCTAAGCAATGGTCATGATAAGGGGTAGGAGGTGAAGGGGGCTAAGGACATGGGGAGAGGATTTTCATAATAGAGTGGAAATGGGTATCTTGTAACTGAAAAAAGGTCCTGACTTCTGATGTCTCAGGGGCTGTGTAGAAAGAGAAGCAGATGACCAAGCTGGGTTTCTTTTGCCGCTGCTGCTTCCTCTCCCTCACTGATTCCTCTTCTGTGTTGTGAGTCATTGCACTGGCACCACTGACTGGCATCATGATAAGAATCCCCCACTGCACTAGGATTTGTGTTGCCCCTTTTGACTTTTTTTTGTGTCACAGCTCACATCTCTGTCCTTTTTGGTTGCGCTCAGGTCTGGAGACAATATGTGCAGTGGGGTCTGGCTGGCCCTACTGCTGTTTGAGAACTGCCTTGCTCTGCTCTGTAATGCTCAGGGGGGAAAAAAAGGGAGCTCTGAGGAAGCAGAGCTGTTGCTATGACCTACTTAAGTGTCTCATCTCAGGTGTGCCAGTGTCCTACCCATAAGGTGTAGTTCAATGTTCTCAATGTTCTCTATGTTTTTGTTTGGAATTCAAAAAAGAATTGGGAGAGAGCTTGCTCTTATTCCTTCTATCCTCATAGAAGTCCTTCTCTTTCTATTCCTTTTAGTACCCTTAGTAATAGGATGTGTCAGGTTATATTCAGAACTAGGTGGTATAAGATCTCCTGTCTATGTTCAGGTATGTTGCTGAGACTAACCTCTTCGTAAGTTATTTTTTCTAAGAAGAGAAAGGAGTGAGAGCACTGGATAAAAGCATTCAAGCAAGGCAAGACTGATTGCAGTAAGCTCAGGATGTGGAGATCAAACCTGGAGAGCAATGGTTAGGGGGAAAGTTGTGTGCAGGGGGGCAGGAGAAGGGTGACATTTCTGGAGGAGTTTACCACGTGACTTCATACTATTTATTGCAAACTGGGGAAAGGTAAGCTCACTAGGAGTGTTCTGTGGATGCAACGCTACCCTTTAATGCATTAAAAAGTAAAAGCATTACACAGAAGGTGGGGAAGAAATACACAGGTTTAAAGAGTGCATACGTGTGAGTGACACAAGAGGTACAACAAAAGGTTAAACAGACAATGGTACTGAGTGGTAATGAGTGATATAGCCTTAGAAAAAACATTCATGCTTTACTGTATGTTTGTGCATTTGGGCTTTATTGAGACATGCTTTGTACTGAAACTTCACCTGGTATGTGATGTACGTGACCTTATGTTTATCCAGACTTTTAAGTTCAGCTTTGCTTTTAAAAGTTGATCTGGCTAAATAACATCTCGGTAGACTTACATGGATTTGAGTGCCAAGCTTACTCTATTTGCAAAGGGGAAATCCATGATACTTTGACAGTCTTAAACTGCTAGTGATACCAAATCTTTTTGCAGAAAAGAAATGGCTTTATCAACAGATTTGCAGATCACCAGTGTAATTTTTATGTCTACTTTCTTGCCTGCCTCTAGCTGCAGTGTAATAGTTAAGTGCTCATGTATGAGCAGTGGTTTTTAGGTTTCAGAGTGAACCACAATGGAAAACAATAAGGCAAGTACGCTCTTTCTTTAGCTCTTTGTCAGATCAAAACAACAGGCATTTGTTCAAAGAGATATTTCAGATTCCAAGGCACAGGTTGGCACACACCCGGCATGTAAAATGAGTTTGCAATCTGTGCCAGCTCATTTATTAGATAGTTTTATTTCAGTTATAGGATATTATTATGCAAACTTTGAGGGGAAAAAAAAGGTTTTATAGGATATAGAAAACACAAGAAAAGTTGACGTCAAAGTGATTTGTGCTAGTTGTCTAGTTCTAATGGTAATACAACCCAATAAACTAAAGAATCTTATTTTTGTCAGTGAATATGCATTGAATGCAGTTGTCTGGATTAAAAAAGTCCAGATTTCTTTTGATTAGAACTGTACTTCAAATTATTAGAATGTGATGGATGTGTTTGGATGGGGAGGAAGTTTGCAGTTAGGTTTAGATTTCTTGTCTGAGCAATTTATAACCTCACCATTAGTCAGATACCCAATCTCCAGTCCCTTTCAGGATATATAAATAAATGTAGTGTAATATCTGAGCAGTAAAATTTATGACTATGATTGATTTCACTGGAGTCTCCTGCTTGCATTTCTAAATAGAGGGTACAGAGAATTTCTTAAAACGTACACAATCTTGGTTCTTTCCATAGACATGTAGTAGCAGTAAGTTAAATCCTGCAGTCTTTACGCAGTAAGACCTTTCTTCATTTAATCATTATATAAAGTAACTAAGGGTTTCAGCTCTAGGATGAAACTAGTTCTGTGTAAAAGAGCTATCTGAAGCTTATCATCTTCTTTGAGTCCTGAGAGTCAGACACAAGTGTTAAATTCTTGTCCTGGTGTAATTCTGTAGGATGCATTTTGGTCTCAGAAGATACAGAAAGTTAGCTCTACCACCTATATGGTCCCCTTCACCTTAACCGTTTTCTATTTTCACTTACGTCTCTGAGATTTTTTTCCTACGCTGCTCATTATGTGTCTCCTGAGTTTCAGCATGCTATCCTTACTTTTTTTCCTACTTTACCTGCAAGGCCGACAAACACAATACTAATAATTAATGCTTCTTAACTCATTCATTCCCATTTCCCAGACCATGTAATAACATGTGTGTTGATTTCAAGCTCTTGATATCCGTATCTTTTTGCCATTTGTCGTAAAGAATTCCAGTAAAAGTGTACCCTCAGCAAGTTTGCTGATGACACAAAGCTCGGAGGGGTGGCTGATACCCCAGAGGGCTGTGCTTCCATTCAGAGGGACCTCGACAGGCCGGAGGCTTGGGCCGAGAGGAACCTCATGAAGTTCAACAAGGGCAAGTGCAGGGTCCTGCACCTAGGGAGGAATAACCCCAAGCACCAGTACAGGCTGGGGGGCGGCCTGCTGGAGTGCAGCTCTGCAGAGAGGGACCTGGCAGTCCTGGTGGGCAGCAGGCTGACCACGAGTCAGCAATGTGCCCTTGCGGCCAAGAAGGCCAACGGGATCCTGGGGTGCATTTGGAAGAGTGTTGCCAGCAGGTCAAGGGAGGTGATCCTCCCCCTCTAGTCAGCCCTGGTGAGGCCACACCTGGAGCATTGTGTCCAGTTCTGGGCTCCCCAGTACAAGAGGGACATGGAACTACTGGAGCGAGTTCAGAGGAGGGCTACTAAGATGACTGGAGGACTGGAGCACCTGTCGTACGAGGACAGGCTGGAAGAGCCGGGCCTGTTTAGCCTGGAAAAGAGAAGGCTGAGGGGAGACCTCATTAATGTGTATAAGCATCTGAGGGGAGGGTGTCGAGAAGATGGAGCCGGTCTCTTCTCAGCTGTGCCCAGCGACAGGACGAGAGGCAATGGGCACAAACTGAAACACAGGAGGTTCCGGCTCAACATGAGGGGGCACTTCTTTACTGTGAGGGTTACGGAGCACTGGAACAGGTTGCCCAGAGAGGTTGTGGAGTCTCCTTCTCTGGAGATATTCAAAGCCCGCCTGGATGCCATCCTGCGCAACGTGCTCTAGGTGATCCTGCTCGGCAGGGGGGTTGGACTAGATGGTCTTCAGAGGTCCCTGCCAACCCTGCCCATTCTGTGATTCTGTGAAAAAGAATTTGTCAAAAAGATAAAAATTAATATTGATATTAGTTCTGGCAATACTGCTATAAATAATGGAAAGTTGGGTTAATCAGCTGAAAGTCAGCAGCAACTGGGAAGTTCAGTGTGTTATCCCGCAGATGAAAACTGAAGATAAAATTCTTATTTGGCTAAAGCTGCAGAATTTTTCTCTGTGCTGTGTTTACACATATGCATATGTGTATACACACATACAGAGTGTCAATGAAATGATCTGTATTCCAAGGCTCCTTGCTGCAGAACTTCCACAAAGTTTCTACTTTGCTCTTATTAGTAAAGGAAATGATCTGAAATCCCAAATCCAAACATTATTTACACCATCTTTTGAAAGGGTCTGAAGTTGGTTCAGGAGTTATTTTCTAGTTTATTAGTGTTTCTTATTCTAGCCAAATTTTGTACTGCCCAACTTAATAGTGATTTTAACATGAATGATAGTTTTGTGAAAAATCACATCAGAAATGAGATGCAGTCATAGTTTGCTGACATTTTATGAACTAGTTACCTGAATATGTAGTGGAATATTTTTGAAGAAGAGTACAGATTCATTGAAATTGAAGACTTTGATACAGGTCTCTGAAAATCTCTGTGACTTTTGGGCAAGAGTTATTCTTTAAAGCAACAATAATATATTCACCATTTGGTTCCAAGGTTTTGAGTCTACCTGAATGTTAGAAAATTCTGCTTCTGTCTGCCCTGTGTAGTCATTGGATGAATCTGCGCTGTTTCTGCACAGCCACTTGGGTCATACGTTCAAGTCAGTCTGTCCTTGTGACTAAGAATTTATTGTCTGTTTGAAGCTGTGTCTGCCTACAGTCTCAAAAAACATCCAGATATCTTTTCCTCTGTCTGGTTATGCTGACCGTGCTGTACTGCTTTAAAAGCCATGGTTAGTTATTTACTGATTTTTCCTTCTTTCCCTTCCTCCCTTCAAACTTTCCTAAGACCAAAAACAAAACAAAACAAAAAACAAAACCAGAAAACGAAACAACAACAAGAAAAACCAACAAAACAGAAAAACAAATGCCAGGTTGGAAGGAGGGAGGCATTTGCAGGTCAGGTTCTCCTGTGCTGCACTTCAGAGTGAGGGAGGAAACCTCCTTTCCTGTGCGAATGATCTTGCTAGAAAAAGCTGTTGGGAAATTCTGTAAATTCTGTAGCATAAACCTTATTTATGATGTTCTGTGAGGCAGTATCTGTGAGGATTCTGGGGTAATGTCAACCACACTGTGTGCAAAAAGGAGTGAAATTAGGGAACTGCAAGAATGACAGCTGCGCCCATGCATCTGATAAGGAACAGGAAAAATGTAGTAAAATTATTTTTGCGTCTGCTGGAATAAGACCAGAACACAAGTATGTGCTTCTAGGGACAGAGTGATTTGTCTGTTGATTTTATGGAGCAAGTTTTGCAGCGTACCATTCCAAAAAACTGCTGTCTCAGCTGTCCTCCGTATTACCCTTGAATGGGGCAATGGCTAGTTACGTGGGTAGCTTCCTTTCAGACATTAAGGCTGATCCAGCTGAAAGCGATACTGAGGGTGGTGGTAATCGTTTGTGGAGTCATCTGTCTCCAGTGCCAATTGTTCAATATCAAAAATGTGGAAAATGTTTTTTTTTTAAAAAAAATTAGTTTACTGCTTTGAGTGGTGATTCACAGAAGTTATATTGCTAAGGTGTGGAAGGAGGGGGAAGAATATTAGGATGAAGCAGGCTTTCTCAGTCATTTAATTCCAGATATCATGGTCTAGTAGCTTTATGTTACATTAGGCTCACTCAGTATGTTCATGGCTACAGAGCTTGTATTGATGCCATCGGTGCTGTGCTTCATTTGCCTGGATTTCAGCTGGGAAAACACTGAATGAATAATGAGAAAAACACAGCATTTTTCTCTTCCAGAAAAAGATTGAGGCACCGTGCTAGGCTTATTTACTGTTTACATTCTCTGGGTTCATGTAATGATACTTTGATTCGGTCTTTTCCAAACATGCTTACTTCTGATCCGGCTTTGTCCTCAGTGTGTAAGCTGCACGTTGCAGGTGGAGTGCATGCAAAGGCTCTTAGAAAGTTCTACTGTAATAGTAGGAAAAATTAGTGGCACCATTTGCTTTTTGATTTGGGAAGGCACTTCTTAAATAAAAGTGAGTTAACAGCAAGTAACCATGGGCTGAAGAATGTTTCTAGAAAGCTTTTGCTCAATAAGCCTTCCTCAAGAAGGAAGGATATGCAAGGATAACCTCAGAAAACCAAAGGAGAAGCTAGGAAGAGTACAGATGACTTGTGTTGTGGCTCCTGCTGACCTCAGGTTCTGCTGGCCCTGTTATGCATGCTTACACCTTCTCCTGCAGTTGTGAGTAGCATTGATGCCTCCTTCTGGAAACTTGCATTATGTCTGGAGCCAATATAACAGAAACAGACAGAGGGGAAGTGTCACATTCAGATGCCTGAAGCACCAACTGCTGGGGAGCAGCCTGGTTTACGAGATTGGTTAAGAAGTTGGTGGCTCCCAGAAAGTACATGAGAAGGCCACTTGCTCCAACAGCATCTTTCAAGGTGCTGCATCCAGAACAGGTCCAGAAAATACTAGCCCTGCTAACTTTCTCTGGAGATGTGGAAATCTGTTACAGTGGAGGTAGTCACTTCTGATCTCTTTGCTAGCACTGTGTGGTCGTCCTGAAATCTGAAGCAGTGCTTGGACCAGTGAAACAGTCTTTCCTCCTAAGATCCACTTGAACATCTCCCAGTCTCATGCACTACTTCAAATCTGTATTTTCTCTGAAAGGAAGAATATACTGTCCCATTATCTTCATTTTTCTCTCTCCTTCTTGTATTGGAACAATGCAGGCAAATTAGAAATAAAAGATGTATACCGGTTACCATTTAAAAGTTTTTTTTTTGTTAAATCCTCTGCTATGTGGCTAGTTCCGTATGCAACACAAGTAATGAGCTCATCCATGCACAGTGTTTAAAAATGACCCATATTCTGACAGTTAAGCAGCTCAGCTTCTTCAGTGCTGGACTGACAATCATAGGCTGATAAAATTTTATACAATTCCCTGAGTGAAGTCCCACTTTGACCTCTTCCAAAGGGACTGCTTATTGAATAAGGACTGATTCTGTTTGAATACAACAATCTGCTTCTGTTGGCAGTGTAAATAACAAGAAGCTTCTGCTGGTTTTAGTTATATCGAGTAGCATTTCACTCAAAAATGATTCCAGCTATTTCAATTCACATGTAGTGACCTATACTTAAAGAACTCCAGTTATTTTAACATAGCCCAGTATTTTAATTCCTTTTGAAAACAGCAACAACAGCAAAAAAAGCAACATACCACGTAGATGATGCCCTAATCAGAACTTGGGACTAAAGAAATTCAGCCAGATTCTGTCACTCCAGGTGTCACCAGTTTTTCTGCAGCCCATCTCAGGCTGTCTGTGCAGTAACCATTTATGTTACGGGTATTGCAAAATAGGCTATCAGAAAGAGTTTCACTGTCTCTAGTGCTGGATGAAACAATCTTTTAATATAGAGGCAAAAATCTTATTAAAATAGAGGCAGGTCTAAGATCCTTAATTTCAATAATTAAATGGATTTTGTGTTTATAAAAGCATTTCTAGGAAATAGTGACGTTATGGCACAATTGTTATTCAGATCAAGCCTATTGTTAGGATTAAAATACATGTAAATGTGTTCTTTTTGTTCAGATTTTTTAGCATTCAAGGAGAAAATTTGTTGCATAATGAAGAGCAGTTTTAACTATTGTCTTATCACCATTGTCTTGTTCTTTATCCGGCTTCTGATGTCATGGCTTTCAAGTTTTGATGGCATATATAATGTGAATTCCTAGCTTGGCAATATTTTTAACATTTTGATTTGAAGATGGTTTTTAGTTAGAGAAACACTTCTTAACTGGATCTAATTAAGAATATATAATTTTCATAGCAATTGAAGCTGGAAACCAATTGATCTACTTCTCAGAAACTGTGATCAGTAGAGAATCCAGATCTTGAGGGGCTTTGTTCTTAAACTGAAGCTTAGTTTAAACAGTGGGTTTCAGGTCTGAGTTTGAGTCTGGTTATTGAAATGTACAGAGACCACAAATATAATTCAGATATATTTTATTTTTTCAGTAGAGTTTTTTCTTTTTTCTCTCAAGTCTGAAAGAACAGAGGTAACAATAAGATGTTTGAAACAGAAGTTTTCATATTCCGTGGAAAGATTCTATTTCATGTTACTTCAACCATTATTTTTATATTCTGTATACAGCAAGATGTCATACCTAATCACAGCTTTTTGCTAGTTGCATTGCAACAGCAGTGTAGAGCAGTCCCTTTTCTATATGATAATAAAGCTATACAACAAAATTACTCAGCCTTGTTACTCTAAACAAAAGGAGTCTACCATACCTGTCAAGTTATATTTGTAAGTGAGCTAATTGACTCAAACCCAGCATAACTCTAGAAAGCAAAGATGGCAGCTACTGAAGACATTCAGCAGTGCATTACAGGAAATGGATTTTATTCATAGTATCAATGTATTAACTTTTAAATAGTTTTAGAAAATCATTCAGTAAAACCCAGACTTGCTAATAACACTGTCCTGTCGAAAGTGAGCGGAAGCTTTGCCAATATAGTGCTTGAAGCCCTCTCCAAGAATCTTATTTATTTGAAAAATATTGATATTTCTTTAATGCAAATTGAAACTATTCATTCAAAATTTACTATTCAATAGAGGTGCATATTATGTTGCGTGAACATCATGTGCTTTCTTAGTTTTAGCCCAAGCTTTTTAAAGTGAAATCAATTTTTTTTTACCTCAACTGTATTCATCAGGAAAAAATATAAATCCTGTCTTTTATGAAGCTGTCATAGTTCCTGAGAAATATTAGCCCCTAGGGCCCATTTCTCCATTTAATACATTCTTGAAGTTCATATCTTTTTTTTTAACTATTCCTTTTGCTTATTTGATGATTTTATTCTTCTTCCTCTCATTTAGGCAAATTCAAAATTATCTGTTCCTTTTAAAGAGAACTTAATAGAAGCCACTAAAAAGCAGAGATTTAGTATTTTTATTTTTAAAGGGAAAATAACCTTATCACATTGTTTACATTCTTGATTTTTCACTTTTTATTCTTTTTCTCTTCTTGTTTCTTCTGTGAAAGATGTAGAATAATCAGATGAACTGAAAGAATCAAAGTTATGTAAGACCTGATTCTCAGCAAATATTTAGCTCCCTAGAGATGCTGAAAAATACATATCAGGATTCTAAAAAGTGCCTAGAGGACTTTGTTGTTGTTATTTTTTGTTATTTTGTTATTTAATCAGGCTTCACCCAGCAGTCTTCATGTTCTGAAATCTCTGAAGTTATATTGTTTGGGTGCTGGTGAATTCATGTTTAATGTTTAAATGCATTTTTTTCTTTACTTTTTAAATCCACCTCTTTTTCTGACTTATTCTCTAAGTATTGTGCTTGTATCCAGGCTTACCATGACTAGTTTAAGTGCAGTTGGTGGTAACTACACAGGAGTAGATAGGGTAGCAGAGTTGCGTTCTCAAGGGTATACATAGGGAAACAACTCTGTAAGCAGTGTTTCAAGATGCTCCAAACAGACGAACTTACTAATTTAGTTCAGAATATGAGAACTGACCCTCAGGCTCCAAATCACCAGAGTGATTTTTTGTGTGTGTGTGTTTTATCATACCCAGCTTTTTAAAGTAGAACAATTTATACCAACTGAAGGTGGGATTCGTGTCATCTAACTCTAGTTATCATACAGTACCCGTTTTCAGCTAATTGTCTAGACATTCTCTATTGTCAATGAAGAAACAGAGGCTCTTCATCCCATGCATGTGATTCATCCCGTCCTGAAATAGGTGTCTAAATTGGGATAAATTGGAAGCAGCTGTCTTTCTCCACCAAATAGCAGGAGAGCATTGACAACTGGTTAGAAAAAAGGCAGCTGAAGTTTGGTGGTCCTCCTCTGAGCTACTGATACATCTGTTGTTTTTATCTGTTGGTTCACTGGTTTAGGAAATGAGTAACATTTTTTTTTGTATTTTGCCAAATGAGGCAAACATGCAAAATAGATGTTAGTATTGAATCCTTCAGGTTTGGAAGAACATTGGGCAGAAAGTAGTGTATAGAGTTCTCCGCAACCGAGCATAGATAGTCTATGCTTTGTTTTGTCAAATGGCAGCTTGAAGAGCAGAAGTTGATACATAATGCATTGTACATATTGCAGGCTGGGATCAGCCTAGAAGTCAGCATCCACCTGGATTCCACCTGGTTTCTCCTCTGTACAAACAATGTCACAGTGACAGTCCAGAGCTACCCTGTGATTTTCTTGTTTGCTTTCTGAAAAGTAAATATTCTAGCTGAAAAACAAATTAAACCCACAATGGGTGCATAACATATCTCAAAAATGACTTGAATAGAAAGCATTTCAAGCTGGCAAAAATATAAGACAAGCTTAATACCCTCTGAATGGTTTTCTCAATAACTTTTAGAATAAATATCTATTAGAACATCACTGAAGATAGAAACTTTTCTCAACAGAGTAATCCATAACAGTATTACAGCAGAAAAATTGTGCAGTAGTTTTTATTCCCATGTATTATTTGTGAAATGAAGGGAATGTACCGTTTAACATTAAACTTAGCAAGAATTCTTATATTTCAAGGCATTCTTTACAACAGAAACAAATCAGCCAATGACAATTATTAAGATTTCACCTGTTTCTCCAGCACTAAGCTTCTGCTGAATGTTTTTCATAATTGGGTAGTCTTGTTTTCCAGATGAGAGTGAACTCTCCACTGAGAAACACATGAACAAAATGGCCATTGCTATGATGTCACCGCTATGAAAGTTCGCTTAATATTTTAAAGGAACAAATGTTTATTAAGCCTGCACTAATACTAGACGGAGGTAGGAGAAAATGACACTGTCAAACCTCCGTTAAGGTCTGCCCATCTCTAAATTAGTTTTCTGTTGGTAGCAGGCAGTAAGTATGTAATGTAAGTATGTCAGCAGGCAAATTTACCTTCCACCTATGATACATTTTGATGCCTGAGTTGCTAGTTGGTTTTATCTCTTCCCTTTATTACTTAAGTTCAAGGAAAGGAATACAGAAAGAAAGATGTTTCTGCCGGCTTGTTAAATGAATTTCTTTTATTCATATTTAAAATGCACTTACACTCATGATGCTTACATTTTACTGATACCATCTTAAAGTAAGAATAGTAAATTTTTAAAATCCCATGCTTGGTATGTATAGAAATCTGTGCTGCAAGACTACTTCTACTAGTTTCAGGCACATTATGGCGGGAAGAGACCAGTCAGTTAACTGGTCTAATCATACGCACAATACAGCCATAGTGTCTCATCTAGTTGTTCTTTCAGTCAGGCAAAACAAGGCACTGTAGATGTTTCCA
>VXAL01000391.1:206730-241543 GCA_013399475.1 Chauna torquata | reverse complement strand
GGGGGGCCGGCCGGGCCGCGCCGCCACCTCCGGCCCAGCCGCCCTACCGCCGGCCTGCACGGGCGGAGAGCGGGAGGAGTCACCCGGCACACGGGGAGCGGAGGGAGCCCGCCAAGTCTGCGGGCCCCGGGCCCCCACCGAGCCGGCGCCGCCCCGCATCCCCACACGCACACGAGTACACGGAGGGCGGCACCAGGGGCGTGGGGGGGGGGAGCGCATCGCAAACAAACCGCAGGCACCCCCGCCCAGGGGCCGCTGCCCACGGCAGCGGGAGGGCGCAAGGCGGGGAGGAACCTCAGCTCCCCAGCGCTTGTGGCGCTCCCGCGGCCGCACGGCAACTGGGCTGCGCTGCCTGCGGGGAGACGTAGATCGGAGCCAGCCGCACCGACGGACTGCAGGCAGGATTCACGTCTGGGAGCCATTCATATTGTATTTGGCTTTTCATATTTCATGCCTGCAAATCACAGCCAGGGACGCCCTATCCTGCACAGACACGGCGATCCACAGCCGTCTGGAGAAACACGCAGCCACCCCGAGGGGTTACATGGGCGCGCAGACACGAGCCATCTGCTCGAAGACACGCAAAGCGGCATTCCAGAGGGGGAAAAAAACCGCACTCATTCCTCACAGAAGCAGACTCAAAAGTGCAATGGCAAACTGACAGGTATATGCGAAACCATCACTTCGCACTCGGAGTCTCACCGATTCTTTCTTTAAGAGGAGGGAGCCGCCGCAATGCACATGCCGGCGGGGAGACTCCTCTCCCCGCCCGGCTGCAGGCGCCCAGCAGCTCGCGTGTGAAGAAATGCCATCTTTCCCCCCCGCCTCGCCCGCGCGTGTGCGCGATTTGCTGCGGTGCTCACGGGGCGAGGGGCGGAGAGGGGGCGGCCAGCCCCGGGCTCCCGCGCAGGGCTACGCCGCGCACAGCCGCCCTCTGCTGGGCGGAGGGCTGCGGCTGAGCGCCGGGCCGCTGGCTGCCGGCGCTCGCNCCGCCGCTCTAACGCCTCGCCCCGCCGCCTCACGGACGCCTCGGCGCGCCCTCGCTAACGCCTCAGCCGCGTGCCGCCTCGCCCCGCCCGCGCTAACGGCTGGGGGCTCCCGCCCCGCCCCGCCGGGCTCTGAGGGAGAAACCCCTCGGGCCGCGCTGAGGGCCGGTCAGAGCCCTGATCGCCTCCCGGCCGCGGCACGGCGCCGTTTCACCCCCGGGAAGGGGGAAAGGCCGGTGTGGTGCTGCTAGCACAGGCGCGCCGCCATCCAGGCCGCTTTTCACGTCTTTGCGCTTTGCAGCAGGTTAGGCTTCCTACATACGGCAGTGAATAAGGTGTAACGAGCCCTGGTGATAAAATCTAGGCCTTCATGCTGCAAGAGCGTCAGTCCATCCCACTTGAAATGGAAAGGAAGCACTTAATGTTTATTCATTGATTCTGGTAGAACTATGTGCTTTTCAAGCAGAAACTCTAAGGTACTCCCAGTCAACTGAATCATCAATCCATGGGCAAAGAGCTGATGAGATAAAAAATACTAATCAATCATATCTGGTAGTAGCACATTAATGGAGATGGAATTTATTTTCTCCCATAAAGCATTCCTGGTTAACCCCAACATGCTATCTCTTTAGCAATTAGTGGTGTCATGCTTGTAAAGCACAGATGAGGAGTTCTGATCCCGTCCAGTACACAGTCACTATCCTCAAAGCAGTTCTTATGAAGCAGCTCAGACTGCTAAACACGCAATCTGCCTGACAAACAAAAAGGAGTTAAATAAAGGCTGAGCAATGTAACACTTCATACCCTCTAGCCAAATGCATGCAGGTGCATAGGTTTGCCATCTACATATGTCTGAGAGTCATATCACTACCAGAATTTTGTTCTGCTTTAATCCCTCTGCATGCAGCCATTCACTGGATTTTTTTCTCACCAAACACTAAGACTTTTTACCTGAAGGAGATCATAATTGGCTGTTGTGCAAGAAGACAATCTCATGAAAGCGTGATAAAAAGGAGTTTGGAGTGACAGGGAAAATCTCTACAAGTTAGGGTGATGCGACATGGTCTCATGCTGTGTCCCCTCTCAGTATGTATATGCATCTTGGATGCCACATGTCTTGTTCCCAATGAAGATGATGATCTAGAGAAGCAGGAACTCAGCAAAACTCAGGTTGCTGCTCCGGGCAGTTGTGGTGCCAGACGCCTAAAAGGAAATCAAGCAGACTGTCCTTCCTGTCTTCTGATTGTGCTCCCTCTGCTCGTGTCCAAACAGGAAATATTTGGGTATGAATAGTGAAAAACACTATGTGCAAACCAAATCAATAATTTTGGTCCCAAGTCCCAGCAAGTCTTTAAGACATGGACCATTTACTTGGCACACTCAGTATGACTATCAGAGTTACAAATTCTTGAAAAAATATCTTCAGCTCTTTATAGTACATCAGCCTCATGTCAGTGAGCATCTACAGCGTTGTCACAAGAAAAACATGCCTAGTAGTACCCTGGATGATAGCACAGACGTTTGGTATTGATCCATCACCTCTTTTCCTAAGTCTTTTACCATCTTTGCCCAGCTCTCTCTGAGAACTCACCAAGGAAGAGGCATAAAGGACAGCATATGGACGTGGAGACACCCAACTTGCAGAAAGGTAGGGAACTGGAAAGTGGGTGAGAAGACCACAGTTAGAAAGGTGAGGGGATGCCATAGTTGAAGGGGGCAGCTGAGAGTTACAGGGTCAATAAAAAGAGGTACGTTTGTAGCAACATATGTATGGCGAGAGCTAGGAGTTATGGGCAATTGATACAGGATGATCATTCAAAATGATGCAAGAATAATCTATAAACAACAGTTATGGATAAATAACAATGTTTAAACTTCTTGGCAAAACTTGCAGAAAACTGGGGGAAAAGGAAGTTTTCCAGTGGTTTGGATCTGTTACTACATGGAAATAGCAGAAATGTTAACAATAATGCAGGAAGGCAGAAGAGCTCAATAAATATTTCTCGTCTGTATTTGGGGAAGAGCCAGATGACACACAAATATCGTATGATGATGATGAAATACATGCCATTACAACAGGCACTGAGGGGGATGTTAAACAGAAGCTAATAAGGTTGTGCATCAACAAGTCTAGGTAACTTTCATCCAAAAGTTTTAAAAGCACTGGCACAGAGTATCTTTAGTCCATTAATGTCGATTTTCAATAAATCTTGGAACACTGTGAAAGTTCCAGGGGACTGGATGAAATATTGTACCGATATTCTAAAAGGATAAACAAGGTGACCAGGGTAATTACGACTTGCCAGCCTGACAAGAATTCCGGGTCATATAATGGGACATTAGCTACATTACTTGATTAAAAAAGAATTAAAGGATGGAAATAAAATAAATGCAAATTAATGTGGAAAATAAATCTTGCCAAAATAATTTGATTTTTTAATGGCATTACAAGTTTGGTTGATCAATGTAAGTAGGTCTGTAAATATATTTGTTTTGATAACTTGCAACATTTTAATTAAGAAACCAGAAGGATACAGACTCATCACAGCACATATTAAACTGTTCAAACTCTGGCTAACTGGCAGTTACAAAGTGGGGAAATAAGAAGTCATCATCAGAGAATGTGTTTCTGTGACAAGTAGTGATTGGTTTTGTACTATATATTTTGTCAATAGTAATGACTTTAAGGAAAGCATAAAATCGTCACTTACAAAGTTTGCAAGTGATGTAAATAATAGGCATTAACAAATAAATCACAATGTAAAGTATCTGAGACAGGCTGATAATGAGTAATAAGCATTTCTATACAGCCAGATGTAAAAACATGCACCAAAGAATCGAGACCGTGGTTGGGAGAATTTGTGCTGTAACGAGTTAATGCTCATAAACCTTGAGAGTCATCACATATAATAAGAAGCAAATGAGCAGGTGGTGCAGTGCTGTGGCCAACAGGCTGATACAACCCTTGGTTTTCTAAATAGGAGAGTATAGAATAATGTCTTTATTTTTATGGGGCACTAGTCCTACTGCTCCCGAAATCTGATATCCAAATTCCTTAATTCTTTAACAGAAGCTGAAAAATAAATGGTTCAGAGAAGACCAGTAAGAATGACTTGTATTAAAACTGAAAACATTCAGTCTACTTCCATGTCTATAAAGAAGGTGAAGGGGTAACTCAACCGCGGGTTTGAAGTACTTTCAACATTCAGTGACTGTGCTAAAGGCAGACTTGTTCAGTTTCCCAGTGAGGTCTTTTACCGGTGAAGGTAATTAATTACTGAGACACTTTAGAGAGGAACAAGTTAGATTTCCCAGCACTGGGAATGTCAAAATCAAAGCAGGGTGCTTTTTAAAACTATTTTTAAGACATGCAGGAGTTCAGTCCTGTAAGTCTGTTACCCATGAGAGACAACTACGTGATCACAGCTGTGGATTCTGGTTGCTAGTGTATGCAGAAGTTGATTTCCTTGGGCACTAAGAATTAACAACCTGTCATCCCCTTCAGCATCATCTGACGCAGATCATGTGTCCCTGAGCACATGATGGGAGCAGCCATGTGGATGCTAATGTTTATATGGGTTGAAGGGATGAGTGGACTTGTTAACAGAAGGCAAATCCTTTGAAGTGTATTGCATACAAAGATAACATTTCTCACTCGAGAAGTCTGAGACACATGTTGCTGGAAGCTGGGAACTCCTCACAATGTCACTGTATGATTATCCTGCTACTAAACTCTTTATTTGGCATCTACTTCTGGCTGCTTTCACAGCCACGATACTGATCTTTCCCATGTCAAACTGTCTCTTTGGTCTACACCAAATCTGACTCACCCTAGATCTCTGAACAGTGGAGCGGGAGTTTTGGTGGGAGTAGAGAATACATGCCTGATGGTACATTGACATAGGTGCAGGAGAGGACAAGAGCCAAGGGACAGAAGAACAGGAACACTTGATAATAGAAAGTCAAAGACAGACTTGGGCAAGGGATTGTAGATGAGGCTCTGAACCACTCCAGAATCCAACATTGATCAAAACATTCCTGAGTCTCTCGGACTGATCTTGTACCATCAAACAATTAGGAAACCTTGCAGCAAAATGTTCATTACTTTCCCAGTGTAGTTCCTGATCCACATACTCAGCCTTGTATTGATACCATGATCCCAAGTGGGGAAGGCCTGTGCGGTGAACCTAAGAGTCCAAACCTCTCGGATGACTGACACTTTTATTTACAGCTCCATGGAATAAAATGCTGTTTTTTTGCTAGTAACTGCTTGCATACTACACTGTGACATAAACAATACTCTAGATATTCGTTACTACCACCACTGCTTATGGAGTGCTTAATGATCTCTTATCCGGTTTCTACTGTAAAAAACAACTCTGATTACACCCTTCCAAAGACACCAAGAGACCTGCAGTGAAAATTACAATATAATGATTTTGCCCTCTAGTGGCTGAATGACTTAGTCCAGCTCCTCTGGCGTCTGTCTTAATACATCTTTATTATATTACCAGCCTTGAATCTTTGATTTTTCTAAATTTTATGCAGGCTTCATCCATTACACTCAAGTACTACCTGCACCAGAACAATCTGAATCAATAAAAATGCTTGGCTAAACATCCTCAGAAGGCTATATTAAGGTTAACGCAGTATTTAGTGAGTCATACAATAAAGCCACTAATACATTGGCACTTAATTAACCTATGCTGCATTTTCCACCAGATGTGATTTAATTTATAGAAAAGAAAAAGACCTGCTAGGTCACCATCTCGGTGCATGGGTCAGTTTAGAATAATTCCTTGCTAAATACCTATTCTTATTTTGTCCAGTTTAAATTTTAAAAATGTCATGTATTATTAGGAGTAAAAAAGATGGCATTTTAGTTCTTTCCAGCAGTACACTCTCGTAGGTTATACATTTCAAAGGGAACATAACATGGTTTACTAGCTATACTGGCTACATCTTGAAACATCCATCAGTTTTCTCCCCATGTTTCAGACACTGGCCCAGAGGCTTTAAAAGATCTGTGTCTGTATCTGTGTTAAACTTCTGTGAGAGCCTGAGCAAGGGCTTTGGACTTTAACTACATCTTGATTTTTTCCTTTTCTCTCCCTCTGGCACTCATTTTAGTTTATTAGCCCAAGCTTCATAAGGAAACAGAGCCTGCAATTAAATTGTTTGTCATTCTCTTTTGCTCTCTCCTTCGTGTATCTTTAGGATCTTTTGGCCAATTTCTGCCACAGCTGAAAAAGTGATAACTCTCAAAGAAAATTAAGTTTGTACAAGTTTTGTGGCAATCCATGGCCAGACACAGAGAGGGTGAGCCGATGCAAGCTGAACTGTTACATACTCAGTGTGGCAGCAGCCAGTTTGTTAATAATCAGTGTGTGCTCAGGCTGCTCGGACAGCACACACACATCACCACTTTACTCCCGGCGTACGCTGTCATGTGAGGAGTGTCACAGTGAATGTGGAGGAAGCTGAGGTCATTGTGGTAGGCAGGGTCATCATGGATGTGGCAGGGCTAGGATTAGTGCAAGGAAGAGATCAGAGGGTGAAGACAAAAATCCATGTGCAAACAGGATCTATTTTTCCAGTAAACAACTTCTTGAGGGTTATTATTTGGACTCTGTAGTTGAGACTGAGATGTGATACTTGGATTATTTGAAAGACTCTGCTAAGCAAGAAGTCAAATTACAGGATTTAGTAGTCCCTTTTAATGAGAAAACAATAAACATTTGGATCATTTCATTCTCAGTGTTTATTTTGCTATTCATCTGTATTTGGAAGCTCTGGAAAAGCTTAAGAACCTTTCTGATTACATTTCTGGTCTGTCCAGAAGCTGGAAATGCCTTTAATGAATACCCATCGGGTTCGGGTGTTCATGAGGGTGTTCCAGATGAACATGTCTGAGCTCAGTAACAAAAAAAAAAAAAAAAGAGCCAGGATTTTGAATCAGGAGAAACAGGTTCCTGTTCAGCTTTGTAGCTGACTTGCTGAGTGATATTAAATCCATCTGATCCTCTTTCCTTGTGCGTACAGTAGAACTAGCTATATTTACAGCATGAGTAAGTACTGCATGCAACCATATCAAGGTCTGCAAAATTGCTTTGAGAGTATCCTTTGAGAAGTGTTATTATGATAATTACATGAAAAATTGTCATTTGGAAGATACGGTATCATCATCTATGTGCTTTCTGGTTCACTGAAACAAAAGACCTTTGAGATTCAAAAATTGACAGAGTTTGAAAGATTAACCTCATCTTCCTAAAATGCTGAGAAACATGCATTTTCCATTTGAAGACCTAAAAGTACTTTACAAATAGTTGAAACCTCTTAGTCCCTTCAAACAACCTGTTCCACCTCACTCTAAAAATACATTCAAGATTTTGGACTAGAATCATAGAACTCTTGATTTTACTTCATATCTCATATATCTCGACTATAGCATTATTTAATTTCCTCAATTATTTAAAGTCTGCCATCTTTTAAAGATGATAGTACTCCAGGAATAATGTTGGAGCTGTGCCAGAGGATAGTGGAAACTAGGAGAATTGAGACTCTCATTGTTTGGATAGAGGTTATAGTTCGTGCCAGGCTGGTCTAAAAATTCTGCTTTAAGTAACTGATGGGGGAGGAGGAACCAGTGCATCTCACAGCTTCTAGAAGGAATTTTCTGAGTTGTTGATAGCCTATTCTAAAAAGCCATGTACACTTTTCCATACATGCAACCAACATATCCATGCTTCATGGACAATAGGAAGTGCAGTGGTGAAGAGCAGGTGATTTTTTAACTTAGAATCTCCAAAACTGGACAGATATGGGCCTACAAGGGAGTTTACAAGCTCCTAAAGTAGGTCTGCATGAACAGCAGCCTCAGGCATTTGTGTGAGCTTCAGTGAATGTCCTCTGGGCTCGATGCACTCACTCGGAGAGGCAAGGCTTAATCAATATGCTGGCTGAGGACAAACTATATCAGACACTTCAGAAAGGAATTCCACCAGCAAAACAGTAGCAAAGAGGATGTTTTGTGGAGGATTTTTGAATTATTGTTTTTGTGAACAGAAACCCACTCCCTCAAATGTCAACACTTTAGATGCAAGGAAAATGCTAAGGACAACACAATTTAAAAAAAATACTGCACTTCAACACTGACTCAATTTTACTTACATATAAGTACAAAATAAAAACATTTCAAACTGAAAAATCATATCAATATAGGTATTATTAAATAATCCATTATTTAGAATGTAGAAGTGACATCTTTTGACATGAGTCTTTTCTTTTGTTTCTTCCAACATAACTATATGCTCTGACCAAAACAGTTGTCAGAATTTTTTTTTACAAGTTTGGTACACAAATTAAATCAATTAATTGTTATACTGATCTAACATAATGGACACACTTTTAATATAGAAAAATCTAATCCTTTTCAAATCCTGTCTTAATCTGTGTGATATCTTGTAGCAGTGAGTACCAAGCACTAGTTGTGGTACTTTGAAAGTATTTTCTTTCATCAACTATACATGCTCTACTGGGCAATTTAAGTTAATGCCCTTTGTCCTCATATGGGAGCCATCAATTTTACTTTCTCTGTATAATCCTCTATTCTGTTTATTTCCAGAATGTTCCTTCTGATACCTCTGTTTCTGCAAAAATTTTGTCAATTTCAATTTCTCTTCAAATTACAAGTTTCTCTGCATCTTCATATAGCATCATTTTCAGCTTCTAGATCCTCAGTTGTATCCTTATTGACAAGCTCAGGGCTATGGCCAGAGCTGACTATGCAGTTACATATTTCCGTCAGTTTTTTTGTTTGAGTTTTTGCTCAAAGGATGGAAGTTAACAGAAGCATAAACCTTGATCAAGAATATATATGTTTTTCTTTCAATGTTTATGTGTAGGATTTAATCTAATATGTACATATGAATTTATCCTTTAGGTCTTTCTGGATTCAAATGAAGAACTGGGTTTTCTTTAGAAAGGAAAAGAACAGAAGCTTACTTGAGAGGAAGTGGTAGAGGTAGTTGGCTTATTGTTATCTTAAGCATTTCCCTTCTTTGTTGTGCTGGAGATAAATGAATAGCTGCTATGCATGGAGATACATGACTCAAGTTCTTGTTCATGATTTCTTGTTATTAAATCTTTGAAGGCATGATAAAGTCAAACTCCAGCAAAAGGGATTTTATTTTTGAAGGAATCTGGTAGACACCACTTTTGCAACACTGTCTTGGATTATTTGCTGTTGGCATGTTTATCTTTTACACCATACTTCTCCTTATTGCCAGATTAATGACAGAGGATGCAGTGAGCATCAAAACCACCATCCTTTATGCTTTTTTTTAAGCTAAGCCTTTTAAGGAAGAAAGGCTCACACAACTGTGCTGCAGATGAAGGTGCATCTTCCTCTCCCCTTGAACAATTTAGGAACACGTTGCTTAATTTCAGCCATGCTTGAAAGAGGCAACTGGTGACTGCTGTAGGAGAAAGTCACAAATGACTGCCCCTGCTGAGGGCACCACGGAGGGAAGGCAGCTACTATACATTCCTTTAGCAGCAGGTGGCTTGTCGGTCAGCAGCATGTAGGCCTAGACTCCTTTGGATGGTTATTTCTCCCCTATCAGATCTGCCACAGGTATATTGTAACCATAACTCAGGGTAAAGGCATGATGCAGGGCAGGTAGTGAAGGAGATGGTTAAAAAACATGGGCTCCTCCTGCCCATTATTTCTTTGAGCAGTGAAACTATTCACAAGCACAAAAATTTGTGTAAGTATACCCTAAAGTATTCAAGGCATTAACGAAAATCCAAAGCATCTTGTTCATTTCAGTTGCTTCTCCACCCACATTCTTCATTGAATTAAAGGATATCCTACACACGCTTTTGTTTCACTTATTCCCTAAAGATCATTTCATCACACACCAAGCAAGGATCTTCAGCATATTCATAGTAACATCTCAGTCAGAGATTCAGCATTATGATGTTCTTGGCACAAGGGATGTTATTAAAGGATTTAAGAGATGAATAGACTGCACATTTCCCCAGGGCAAGACATCAGAAAATGGACATCAAAAGAACCTTGTTCAAAATGCAGTGGGCATTACCGGCTTCTGGCAAATCCCGCTCATCTCTGAACAGTAACGCTGTCAGGCTGCGTTAGGGACATGTCCATTCTGGAATACCTCTGTAGAACTGTATTTGCTTATCCAGTAAAAGCACTCCCATTTCAATACCCACCCCTCTAGTTCAAGCCAGTATAATCTTCATTAATCAAAAATATACCAGGCCAAATCCAGATACAATCATACTCAAATCTTCAGTGATATGCTAGAGCAAACATGACACAGGCTACGTAGCCATCAAAATTACCTTTGTTTTCTCCAGTCATTTTTCACAAACTCAGCCGGACTGCACTAGAAGCCATGCAGATCTCCAAACGTGTGAGTATTTCTTACAGGAAGTATACTTTGTTACATATTACACATCATCTTCAGAGACCCCAGCAGGATGACAGGCCTGTGACAGGATTTTTATTTTTTTTTAATTTCCATTTCGTCTTTCACCAAGAACTCGTTGGGATTTATTTTCTTACAGCTATTTTGAACCACAAGCAACAATTCTTGAGTAGGCACTAAGGAAGGAGAAACACATACACTGACATGATGTCACCACCTGAATTATTATGCTAGGACATAAAAATAGTTTGAGAAGTAGCATGACCAAAATTACCATACCATATAATTACAGCCTACTTTCATGACAGGCCGTCAGTTAATTAACAGTGTCAAAATGGTGAATTGCTTCCAGCTTCTGCATGCTTTGCAGATGACATGGAAGTCATCTTTTTCAATAGCAACAGCTTAACTGAAAAAGTAAAACCCATAGTAAAATGCTTTGAAAAATGAGGCAGTCAGCTGAACTGACATGAAATTCCCCGCACCATAAATTCACTAGGGAAGACAGTTAAAATCCATTTAATTTGCTTTCTGAAGAGCATATTCACATTATGATATTTTTGTGTGAGAAACTATTTTTCTGAAATTGATGACATTTTTAAAATGAGTTCTAAAAAAGGAGCCTTAAGTGACCGTGGTCTGTGTAGCTACACACGTGGCCTGGTTCCAGCACTGGCACCTTCTCTCCAGGCTGCTGCAATATAGGCAAGCGTAAAGCACAGAAAGGCATTTTATTTTTTTCAGAAATAACTCACCTTCACTGATTGCCAGGTAACGTGTGATACTAGAGAAAACTCCGCAGAGAGAGAAGGCAAGATGTTTGAATAAACTTGGAAAATAATGCAATTATTTTACCCACTTATTATTAGAAACTAACACAGAAGAAGGCAGTGGTCCCAGAGCATTTTGAGGAAGAGGGCCTCTGGCCGCCAGGAGAGAACTGGCCTTGCCTGTCCCCACCACCTACCCTCTGCAGTCAGCCAGTGCACAGAGTATGTGTGAGAGGTGAGAGCAGAGCCCAGGCATGCAGAGACTCCAGACACACAGAGTCCAAAAAGCATCCCTCCTTGTCCAAGACAAAAACAGAGATGGGGAAGGCAGTAACAGGAAGAGGAATTCTCCCCACCTTGAAGTACACCTCATCTGGCATAATCCCTCCATGCAGAAATGTCAGTTAGGCATCACCTTGGGTGTTGTGCCTCACTTCATAGCTATTTTGCAGATCCCCTTTTCTTTTCCCTCCATCATTATTGCTGTTGCACACAGGCCTACCTCCCTGTTTCGTATTGCCTCCTGCTCCTTGATACCTGCTTTCCACCTCACATCCCTAGACAGCGATCTCATACCTTACACCAAATTCCTTATTCTCCTTATTGGAGGGACTTTTAAATGTTTTTATATAAATGATATAAAATAAGTTTTGCATCAATTGTTGCAAAGCAAAAGAACACAGTAGTAAGTGGACTGGATAGATAACTCATGCCTGAACTAGCCATCAAAAGGTAAGAACAGTGCCCAAATGCAGAATTAAACTGTCCTTTGAAGGGTAAGAAAGAGAAAAACATCTTGAAACTGAAATGAAAACAGTGCAGCCTCTCTCCTTCATTCTCAGTTTTTTAACAAGATGGTCCCTTTGTTGAAGAGCCAGAAAGGTTTTTTTTCCCAAAGGAAAATAAGTGCTTAACATTGAGAAAACTGATGAGCAAACATCTCCCCCTTTAGTTTGCAAAAAGCTGAGCACCTTAATAACAATGAAAATCCTGTCTCTTGGATGAATGAAGACCACCAAGCCAAAACTGAGCCAGACTTTACATGATATAGTAACAAGGGAATATATGTCAGAGTGCTTGAATAATAAAGGATAAGGCTACAAGAAAGCAATCTGAGAATACAAGATAAGTTGTGGTGGGAGAATTCATAGCTTCATGATTGTGACAGTGTCCAGGTGATTAACAAATTAGGGGGTTGGAGAAAACGACATGAGATTGAATTTCAAGATAGCTATATGACTAAGGGGAGTTCCTAAGACCTGTAATTTATGCAATAGGCAAAGGACTTCAAATACTTGAAAGAAATGAGTGAGCTTCGTAACTGAAGTCTTTGATCAATAAATTGTTTGGTAAAAATGCCATTTAGTATAGCAGGCTATGAAAATGATAGCTGACCAGTAAACAACGATTCACTTTGCCTGAATAAAAAATACCTCAAAGCAATTTTCACAAAATGGTGACTGTTCAACAATTTTATCTCTATTACAAAAGGAGCATGTGTTGGATGGATCCTGCTGTGTCCTCTTGTGCTAGGACACTATTGCTTTTTCTGCAAGGAGGAAGCCCTGAGCCCTGCACTGACATTTTAAATTGCTGAAAATTAGTTGCCATTAACTTAAATTAAAATTAAACTTTAAAATTAAGAGCTCTTCAGGGAAAGGACCATCTTTTATTCTGTATTTTTACAGAAAACAGTGTAACAAGGAATTAGTATCTAGTAAGGCCTATTATGCAATATGATGATGCAACGTTAATTGCACAGTGTTTTCCCCTGACCACTGCCTTCAGTGGTTAACAGATGATCCCGGAGACACAAGCATTAGCCCAACAATGGCTGGAATGGCATTGACTACACCAATTTCCACCCTAATGGCAGAAAGTATCCTATGAACTGCAGCTGTGCTGTCTCAGCAAATGCTTTGGGTATCAGACTGTGCTAGTTTCCTTATTCATGGAAACATACCTGAAATTCCCACTTGCCAGGAGTGATTTGAACTCTATGGACTGGGTGAGTCAGGAATCCAGCAAACATCATCATATAGAGACTAAATCACAGAAAAATTGAGTGAGAGAAGCACTGTCACTGGTGCCATTGTAAAGATCTCCATGCTGAATACAAGTCACTAATTATTCCAGGCAGGTTGTGAGCTTTTCCCTATTAGTTCATTTCTTTCACTAGTAAATATGAAAACAAAAGCCAGACACTTGCTAGTCTTGATCATGTCATTTATTAGGTCAGCAGTGATGGCAAACAGGGAATCAGTCTTACCATCAGACAAACCCCACCACTAAATCACATAGAAGTGTACACATGGAGACAACACACGATTACACACATTCCTTCAGCTTTTCCAATGAACTTCATGGCTCTGCCTGAACCACTCTGTTCTAGCAATGTTTTGTCTTCACAATAGTGTGGCAACTCCCTGCTCTAGCAAAAGGGCATTGCTTCACCAGGTGTAATTAAGCCTACAAAAAAAAAAAAAAAAAACAGGCTTATTTATGCCTTGCTGAATCACATGACTGAGATTTTGTGGAGTGCTGTGAGTCAGAACACTCTGGAAGCCCTGCCCAGCTATTTCCTCATCTCAATGAGGATACAGTCTGTAAGTTGTTTAGGTTTGTAACTCAAAAGTCAGTCAGATGAATATTTAAGTTTGCTAAAAAAAGGCTGGTACCATATTTCAAACTGCCAGAACCCTTGCAAAACAATTTTGACTACAGTATTTGCTGTTTACATTATGGCTTTTTGCAATAATTTTTAAGTACACATTAGGTTGTTGTTTTTTTTTTTGAAGCTGAAAGTTTGGTAGTACCTATATGTAGACATAAAAGTATTTGGTCCTTGGACAGAAGTTTACCCTAACGTAACAAAGGTCTTGTGGGATCTATTGCATAAAGAGTCATCAGGACAAGCAACTGCAATACAATTCTATTTTGACCATAAGTGACCATAAACTAGTTAGGAATGTTACACATTTTTGTTGTTGTTGTTGTTGTTTTTTAATGTCCAATGATATAGAATTAAACAATGTTTGTCAATAGAATAAGGCATAGTAAATACAGCAGGAAGCTGCTTGAGGGAGAGGGGGGCAGGAGAAAAAGCGCTCTTTGGCACCTGTACTTTATTTTTTCCTTTTACCAAATCAGAGAGATATTCCGAGTATAAAAATCACAAATATTTTTGCTTTAACAGGAGTACTTAACTATGGTAGTAACAACTGTTAAAGCTTGTTTTTATTGTGCAGGTAGACAATGCATGATACCTCCCACTCCATGGGACTGTTTAGGAGGGTAAGACTAATTACGGATAATTATTTCATCACCTCTCTCATCTTGGCTTCTGTAAGTTAACACAGAAGGGCAAATATTTCATCAAGGCACATCTCATACAAATTTTTTTTAACAGATTAATGGCTCAGCAGAGAACTAACATCAAAAAGAATTTCTCATCACGTATACTCAAGGCAAGTGAAGTCTTGTTCTGAATGGCTACTTACTCATCTGCTCTCTCCTGACAAATACTGGCCATCCTGAGTCATTAAGGACCTAGAGGGCCCAAGCAGTTTGAAAGTATTAGCACATCCCGTGATGTCAGGCAGCCCAAATTCAACAGCTGTTTCTCAGACAGTACTCACAACTACAGAGAAAGGAAGAAGACAAAATTAGCAGTTGCAAAGAAAGATGCAATTGGTATACATTCTTGATGACGGTCTTGTGAGCCATTAAGAAAGTGTTGGTGTAAGACATCTAAACCTTATTACAGTTTACTGCAAACTCAGAGTATTGTGCAGATTAAAACCAGAAAAAGAGTATTCATGGAAAAGTTTCTGCCAGTTGTCAACGACACACCTCTGCTTGTTCCCACAGAACAAGCAATCCTGCTCACAGAAGTCAAAGTTCTCAGTGACCAAGACTGCACTATAAAAATCCTCTATAATTTAACAAAATCATCAGGAGAGAACACATACCACTAAAAACAAATGCTAGATTATCCCTTAAAATTTTACTTGTAGCCTTTAAAAGAAAAGAACAGATAGAATATATATATATTTTTTTAATGGAAAACCCATTTCAAGGTTTTCAGGAGAACTGAGCTGGAAAAATCACCATGTAATGGGATAAACTATTATAATTTCAGGGTTGGAAGTGGCCAATGTGATTTCTCTGTGCACACTGCCAATGAAAGCAATTCTGCAACTCAAAGGGCAGGAGAACAGATAAAGGTTATAATATTGCTCTGTTCCAAAGTTAATAATTTACTACACAGAAACCATGGGGCTGAGAGAAAAGTGATGTAGAAAAGACTAGAAAATGTCAGTTTCCTGGAAAAAACAGGGAATGCATTACATTTCTTTTGTGTCAAAACAGAAGCCTCAGCAAAATACTCAAATATCTAGCAGCAGATTCTGAGAAATCCTGGTGTCTTTCAGTCAAGCTGAGGAAACCAGACTGTGGGAAATTTTAGACAAGGGAAGTAACCCTTGTTCAAAGTAAAAATTATTTTAAGCCCTATTTGCTTTCTTTCAGAAAGCAAAATGCAAGCCATCACTAATTACAACTGTCACTCACACAGTCTCCAGCAGTAGAGCAAATGCTACAAAATGAACAGAGAAGAAACTTAAGTTGCATCATTACTCCCTGGAGACCGTGAAAATGCTGTAAGCAAGTTACAGCTATTTTCGATTAAACACCATGTGTTAGAAACCCATTTGAAACAAGACTTTGTCACAGAGATGGCAGTTCTTTCTGCAAGTTCACATTGTAAGCTATTTACTGAGGTTTTCAGTGAAAAAGAACCTGCAACATGAATTGAAACTTCAACAGCTTGCCACTCAAAAAAAAAAAAAGTCACTCTTCACTTGGGTACCAGGGGAAGACCATGTTTGGGTGCTGTGCAGCTTCAGAGCAGAGGGATGGTTGGGTCAGAGGGTGGCTGCGGTAACAGCATCCTGAGGTCACATGCTGCATTCAGCTTATCAGCCCATGTTACAGGCAGTGCTTATGCCTCACCAGTTTGCCAGTAGTAACCCCCCTATTTCACAATTAAAAGTTTAAAAATAAGTTACAGAATCTGACCAGATCGGTCGCCTGAGGCACCAATATGGCAAATCCCTCCCTTCTTCCCAAACTCTGTATGACCCTGGCAGCGCACTGCAAGCTCCCCCATACTGCCTTGCCAAGAGAAGCCTCAGAAATAGAGCAAGCAGCAGAAGCAGGGTGAAAAAGGCTAGTTCAGTGTGCAAGGCCCATTTCCGTGATGGTCACCTCTGCCAAGCCTGCCCAAAAGGGCATCTGCCCAGTGCAAATGTTTTCCTTTTAAAGGAAGGTTACCATTTATTTTACAGAAAGTCAAAGTTAGCCATCTATCAGGTGGTAAGGCAAAGACAACCAAAACAGACTGAACATTCAGCTTCCTTTGTAGGCACCTGCTCAAACACTGCCACCAAGGTGGAAGGATTGAGTTTCACAAGCTGGCTAAACCAACCAAAGCAAGCGGTCAGGATAAGGAATGACCAAGCTTTTGGCATGTGCAGGTACCACCATGCACAACTGTGTGGTCAGCCCTAACACTCAGGTGAGCTGAAAACCTATTGAAAACTAACAACAAAGTCATTTAAAACCAGCCAAGCAAGCTGATCCAATTGACCTCACAGATCAGCAACTACTGCTGGTGCTTCAGAAAGCAAAGGAAGGTGAAGACTATTTCTCGTGGTGGCTGGGAAGTTTTAGATTGGTACAGGCCTTTCATGAAACTTCACTCCTAGTGAGCAAAGGTGCTGGCAATCTGTTGAGATTTTAAGCCTTCACTTACCTATATCTGGCAATAATTTGCATTGCTTGGAAATTTCCAGCTTCACATATGGCCTCACGGTCAGATCTGATGTTCTGAAAATGTACTTTGCGCAACATTTCCCAGTGTCTGGAGAAAGCTGGTCACATGGCACTGGCTCTTCTTTGTCTGCTAAGTTGCATCAGACAGAATCTAAAAATACATTAAATACTTTCTAATATTACTTTTTGACAATAAGCAGTTACCATAGCTGCCACAAGCATGTTGCGAGAAAGAGTGAGAGGTCACAACTCCTGTTCAGCTAGGAGATGTACACCGCAAAGTCAAAAGGCCTCAGAATATAATTCTTGTTTAAAATTTGCCTTAGTATTGATACCTTATCAAAAATACTGAAAGCAACTTCAAAAACGTCAAATGAGCAGATAATCTCCTTTTACTCCACGGACGCAACAAATTTAGCATCGTTATGAAATCCATCCACAATGGAGAGTTCAAGGAAACACTAATATTTGAGAATCTGACAGATACCAGGTTGCAAAGAGAAAATTGTGTCTGAGCAAGCTGTGGGTCTGTTGTTTAGTGAGAGGGTTTATAATAGGACCAACAGCCCACTAGCGTGCGTTTACTATGTGGAAGTAGCTTTGTAACACCTGTACAGATGTAGCTCTTCTCTCAAGAGCCGTCCAGGTTTTGTATTCATTAATTTACATACCACATACTTGTATGAGGAAGAGCAGTGACCCCAAAAATGAAGGCAAACCAAGGCACTGTAAGATGTACGAGTTTGTTTCTTCTTGCCAAATATACAGTGCCAGAGTCCAAAATAAAAGCCCAGTTCCCAATAACCCTGCTCTAGACATAAACCCACGCTTCCACCCAAACATACCAAGACTGATTTTAGAGTTAGTCTCTTCGCTTGCTCTGCTTGGCTACCTGAAATCTTGACTGGCACTGCAGCCCCCATGTTTCTGAATAAATCCATGAAGTTCTTCAGTGTCTGCAAACTGGTCTTTGAAAAAGGGGGGGAAAAAGTAGAAAAAAAAATTACTTTATGGGAAAGCAAACAGCTGAACGTGAATAACCGTTCCTTGTACTTCCACAGTCACTTCCACAAAGTTGCTATGGCTGTTGTTGGGATGTGCTTCTGTTTCTGCATCACTTCATTTGCTCAATTACAAAACATGGATCATTTAATCAGTGTAATCTTGATCTCCAGAATAATCTGGCCACTTTTCTGAACAAAACACTATTGTCTTCAAATAATAGAAGGAGGCTAACCTTAAGGGCCAGTGGAAGAATTCACTCACCCACGTTCCACCTACAGGGCATGGTTTCTTAAGCCCCTGCATGCATCCCTACTGTCTGGAGCAGCATGGTCTGATTCCAGGGAAAGCCAGGAGGATCCTCAGTGGGAGACTCCTCAGTAGAGGCATGAATTCAACTCTCACATAAAGCACAGATTTACCATGTAGTGTTACAACTACCTCAGTTCCTTCCTGTAAACAGCAATACACTGCTCAGTAAACAAGTCATTATGAAGACCTCCAGCGCTCTCAGTATATACATTGAGTCTAAAACATTATTTGTGAAGATCCTGGCAGAAGGGATTTCATGAAGAACTCCTAGTTCCTATCAAAAGTTGACGAACATTAACACATTAACAACACATTTCAGTAGCAGATCTGATTGCACTCTTACCATTTTTTGTGAACTCTTCAAGTATTCCTAGATAAAGTTTAAAAAGTTTTTTAAAAGTTAAATTCCCCTGAACCCTATTTCTCACGTCTGTGTATGTCAAACGTTCTGCTGATAGAAACTCCTTCCACCCTACTACCACTTAGCTGCAAACTCATTTTGTCACCAAGTGCTGCATGAGGAATCCCTCACCAGCACTCAGTACCAAGTCTCCAGCACCACTGACTGGATTGTAATCTCTACTGCCATGCATCACGCATTAGCGTCTTTTCATAAAGCAAATGCACCACAACTGTGTGTTCTACAGACTTGCTCTCCTCCTGCCTGAGGCCAGTCAGTCCCAGATTTCCTCTTCATAAACTAAGGAAATACACAAATCTACTGGCAGCCACAGCAGAATACTTGTGTTTGCAGTCTTAGAAGTTCAAGTTCTTGAGTCTTTCAGTCTTCTGTGATTCAGCTTTGGTTCTCATATACAGTCCAAGAGAAGTTTCAATTTACATTCTGCTTTCCAATACTATTTTCAAATCACTGCTAAGATCTTTAGTATGTGTATATCTTTATCAATGTAACTTTATCAGTATCTTTAATATGTCAACAGTGTTTAAGTACTGAGCAGGTAAGCTCACTACAGAAGTACAGTGGTTATCAAGCTTCAAGCCAAGCAAAGAACATTTTAATGAACAACCTGTCCACCTTATTGTGGGGAGTTTTTACTGTAGCAACATTCCCCACTAACCACTCTTAGTAACTCTGCATTTCCATCAGCATGTGCAAACACTGTTTGAGTTATACCATGAATAAAGAAAAATAGCTTTTCCCACAAGAGCCTTGATGGGTTACTTTTAATTAAAATCAGTTTAATGATTGATAAGCTCTAGTATTTCCAGCAGCAAATCATAAGTGGTTGACTGTTTTCAGATACAGTGAGAAAAATGAAGATAATGTAACTACATAAGCTAGCATATTTAGTTAGTTTACTGGTTGTCAAACATACAAAAGAATGATGGTTTAACATGTAAATTTTCATGACCAAGAGCAAAAATTAAATGAGTATTTTGTAAGAATCAGGAAGTTCAACTATACAAGTTCACTGAATCCAATGCTTACTCTTAACCTCTCACAAAATTACTTTCAACATACTTCCTACATCAGAAACCAACAAGCATGAATTTTCAGTATCTGATTAGTATTTGGGGTGAGGGGGACATCCCAAGTGCTCTTCACTCACGCCCCTCAAGCAAGTGGCAGAAACCATGCAAATACCTGTTTCCTAGTATCCTTCATTTGCTCTTTGAGCTTGCAAAGGAAGCAAAAGGCAATTCAGTGTGCCTGTGCACACATTAATGAAGAAATCTCTTCCTTTTAAACAGAAGAATCTGCAGCTGATTCAGGATTAGCCATGACAGACCAAAGTTTCATTTAACACTGCAGAGATAACAGGAGAGTGGGTATACGGAGTGTGAAATCCTAAAGTTCTAACAGGATCTTCCTTAATCCTGCATGCATCTTCCTCAGTAGTTGTCAGCAAGGATGTACTGCTGTTTAAAACAGCAGCTGCATCCACCTGTTGTTCCTCAGCTACTGCTGGTGGGAGGATGAGATAACATACAAGAGGGAACATTTCCTCTTTTGTACTATTTTATTTTGTAGTAAGATCCATGTAGTATATAAAATAACAGAAAAAAATGAACAAGACCTAAAAAATAAATTGAGTTCAGATGACAAACCACTACAGCTCTGCTTTCATGGTTTTATGATGTCCCCAGAACTCATGTACTGTTTACCTTGTACTTTTACAGTTCTCTAGCATATGAACCTACATAAAAAGCTGATATGTTCCAATTAAGCCATAGTTAAGTGACAGATGTAGAGGAAAAAAATGGCTTTCTTAAGCCACAGCTGCCCTTGACACAGGTTACAATGTCGTCTAACTACACTGTAATGCACATTACATCAAGAACCTTGAAGGAGCCTCTGAGAAAACAGGTTCACATTAAGCATTTTAAAGGAAGGTCATAAATACTGCACTGTACCAACAGTACCTCCCAATGTCCTCTTTATGCCTGAGGAACATTTGTGGTTTTTAGTAAGCTACTACGTAGATGACACCAAACCTAGAGGTAGGTTACAGGCAAAGGTAAAATACAGGCAAAAAACCACATCCCGTTAGAGCTAGTCATTGCACAAACTGCCCAGCAGGAGACAAGGCAAAATGTCAACAACTCTTTCCTCCCATCTTAAACATTGCTCACATGGTGCATTTAATTTCTAGTGCCCTAAGAGTGACAGTGGATCATCAGCTGCTAGTAAATGCAGTCATGCCAAGAGAACAGCTTGAATTTATTCAAGCAAAAATCTGTTACTGTGCAAAACTGGTACACTGGACTATTACCAACTAAGACCTCCAAGTTTCATAAGTGACCTGATGGTAAAAAACTATGGGATTTGTTTTCCTTTTGATGTGATATACTCTACACAATCAACAGAAAAACATACAGCTAAGTCTATGTGGAAGGAGTCAAACATCAGCTTGTCTCAAAAGGCTACAGAGAAAAAGAAAGTTGAGAAAGGAAAAAAAGCACACTTTTCTGGCACCAAGTTGTCATTTTTAAAAAGTTACTGTACCAAACAAGCTGGTAAAATAGCTTGTCTAAGGTATCATCTTGGATCAACATAAGGTTGATAAATATCATGTACATTTCAGTGTGGATGAGAAACATCTACAAGTACAATATTTAAAGCAAATTAAACCCAATTTTTAATGGTGTAATGCCTTCAGGTCACAAAATGTGGACAAAACTTTCATCTTCACTACTTTGTGCGCTATTTGGTGATCATCAAAAGTAATAATGCTGAAGATTCATTTTTATTTCTACTTCCAAAAGAAAAGGGGAAAAGGTTAAATAAGTGTTCTCCAATTTGTTCTCCACTATATGTACACCCACACACATACGCACACGCACATGCACACACCCCTCAAACTGCACTGACATTTCATTTTGACCAAAAGAGTAGATCCTGGGAGTAAGTGCAAAATGCAAAATTAACTGACAGAAAATGCTGAACAAACAGCATCATAAAAATACAAAATATTTATATTACTGAACTATTAACAGATGATGTTCTCTGTTTCTTTAAAACTTTGGAACCACATAGCTGATTTCTTAAATCTAGTCCATGCCAGCTTCCAGAACTATTAATGATTTAGTTAGCTTCATTCTTTGATGCTTCATCAAAGTTTTCTACGAGATCTGAAAGAGATGAAATATTTAATACAGTAATGCCCAGTAACAATGCCTTCATACATTTAATGAAAAGAACTACTTAACCTTTCACATAGTACATGCATTAACTATAATGATGCATGCAAGCTTTTTTAAGGGAGGGATTTCGAACAGCTTTAGAAAATAGGGCTTGTTTGAATATTCACAAAGAACTAGACATGCAGGAAGTGAAAAGAGTGCATTCCACTTTTTTCGAGTGAAAAGAGTGGAAGTTCTAACACAAAGTGAATAAGATCTGATTTTCAGAGGTGCTATACTACATGTGGTTGAGTCTAGAGCCACTAGCATTCTTTTACGGGGCAGGCACCCATTAGCTGTTGTACTCCAGGAAACAAAATTTTGAAGAGACCTGTGTATTTTTATGCAAGGTCATAAATCAAGTGCCAGAGATAAATCAAATATCTGGGTCACCAACTCGTTGTTTTAGCTGATACACCATACTGACGCATATAAAGAGTAGGATGATTTACAGACAAATCAATTGACAAATTGAGAACTTAGAATGAAAGTTTCTGAAGAAACCAACAGACACTGACACAAGCTTAATTTCTTCTACTGCAGAAATAAAAATCCCCACCACAAACTCTGATTTAAAAAGACAACCTAATCACAATGCCAATCACATCGCTTTACAGATACTCCATTTTGCAGCCCTAAAATCCTATTCAAATATTTAGGCCACCTCAGCTGTTCAACCTCCCTGAAAGTATTTTAACTTGTTTTTTCCTAAGAATTAAGCAATTTGTGCAAGGCAAATGATTGTCAAAAGCTGGAATACAGAATCATCACCATTTCAATGCTGCCCAGTGTATGAAGCTTCCCTTAGCAAGTGAGAAGAATCATCACATCAAGAATTAAATATTTAAATGCATGAATTAAGTATTTGTACATTAAATGGACATGTGCCTACCTGGGACATCATCATCTTCTTCATCAATATCTTCAGATTTTGGTGCTTTACTGTCCAACACTAGAAAAAGAAATCTGGTGCTGAGTTCTCATTAAACAGAATTAGGNGCCCCCCCCCCCCCCAAACAAACACACGACTGAGCATCAACAGTAATCAGCATAACCAAAGGTCAATTTTGTGAACTTATACCAAATAATACTTATACCAAAGTATTAACATAGCCATTTTCAAACGCCTAGGTGTATTAATGCAGAGCTAACAAAAGATGATACAGAAAAAGCCCACAGTGATTGAATCTCCTAACTGAAGCCACGTGTTTTATTTCAAGAATAATGTGGCACCAATCCGGGACAAACATACCATATGATTCAATTACCTAGAGGCCACAACTATAGGAAAAAGTATTTCCATATCAAGGGTCCTGCATGAAACCTATTCTTCCATAAGTCATGGAACTTGGACCGTGCTACAAGTAATCTGGAGAAATACAAGAACTTAGAGTATTTTCTCATTGGTCCACCTAACAGAAAACCAACTTTCTGTGCTAGCTAAGAAAACACAGCAAGAATTTATTGGTATGGAGGTTGTAATAAGGAAATAGGATTATGATGATCCATCTTTCTAGATTTTAAACGGCATTTTCTTTTACCTATTAATACTAGTAAAATAAGAAAAAATAAAACTCAGTTTCAATTATACTCTGAACAAGACATACAGAAGAGATTGAAATTATTGATTTATAAGGAATAGCTTAATTTGTTGAAAATATTAAACCAAATAATGTATTTTCTAATTCTGAACAGGGACAATTGAAACATGTTCAATTACAACCCTTTTAATGGCCATTTCAGTTATCATTCAAGACAAAACAGTACAAATATGAAAAACAGTTCTTGGAATGTCCAACTTCACTGGGCCTTGATACTAAGAATTAGTTTTTGGCAGTACACAACATGAAATGAACTCTGATATGGACTTAAAATGAAAAATGTACTTATTCTGCAGTCTAAGAAAGCTTTTACAAAATTTTTTTTGTTGTTGTATAAATCAAAATCAGAGTGATTACCTGCACACTTGAAAATACTCTTGTGTTCTAATTTCATACTATGTACCTTTGTAAGAATAAACTCCCATTTATTCTTAAAATATGAATTTGCTTAGGGAAAATAGCTGAGACCTCTACAAATCATCTTCTGGTGGTTCCTCAAGGAGGAGATATTCTAATAGGGATTCTCTCCAGACTCCATTACTTAACTTTAAAATTACAGTAATAGTTACACCATGTAATATATATAAAATCATAAATACATAGTCATGAGATAGACAATATATATAAAAAACATACCCCATGGTTTTAAAATTAGTAGAAAAAGAATTACATTAGAAGCTTTGACAAAAGAAATTACAAAATAGAAGATAAAGAACAATTTTTCTTCCTCTATATCCGCAACAGAAACATTTTGTAGAAGAAAACAGAATTGGTATCATGACAGAGAACCTGTTGAGATACCTAGCAAAACAGAAGTAATTCAAGTTTTTTTGTCATATGCAGTTGTACACCCAAAATTACAGCATGCCTGACTCACCAAACTTTTTTTTACTTTTAAATCAGGGCCAGCCTATGTAGAATCTTGAAACAAGAAAAAGTTGATTTTTCCCCCACTGCATTTCCACAGCAGTGGCCGATAAAAAGTGACCAAAAACATACTGGCCTTTATTTAAGTCACACATGTTGCTATTAAATTTGGGCTAAAATTTTTTTAATACTGCACATATTCTTTAAATCATCAATGAAAGATTCCAGAAAGACCTACCTTGTCTTGGGAATTGTTCAGCTAACTTCCTGAGACTTGTTAAGCTGTCAGCACCAAGCTGGCTTAAGATGCCTGGAAGCATTTCTGTGATCGGTTTAGCCTCTGCATGACCAGTAATTGCAAATGTGTTAGCAGAGAGGGATGCCTGAACCTTGGGGTTGTTGAAGTGAATAACTGTTCCATCATCTTTTATCATGTTCACCTGTTTAAATATATATAAATAACATTTACCAAAGTGTTGCAGCATCTTGTTGAACAGACACGATAAATTAATTCTAAATTAGATTTAAATATTAAAATATGAAGTTACGAAACTAGTACTCCTAGATAATAATATAACCATGAGTAAAGTTCCTAGAATTAATGTCACCTGAATTGGAAGTAAAATGAGTTAATGATTAAAGAAGGGCTCACACACAGTATATGAAAATGCTGAATTTAAGTGTACAAGGCAACCATAGCTATTATCTGTACACTAAGGAATAAATATACAGAGGCTTGTGTGTTATCATACAGTCCACATATTTTTGTCAAAGGCAAAAATACATTTAGGCTATTAGCCTTTAAGGCATAAACTAGTTACTATCAGGTACGTCTACAAAGAAAAACTTCTAGCTCTGTGGTTCTAACTCTTTACGAACTAAAGCTCTAACAGAAAAGCCTTGCAACATCAGTTTAAGACATCAACATTCCCAGCTATCTATGTCACCTATCAGGAAAATGTTATTGTTTCTGCAGCAGAATTGGCAAAGGCACAAGATTCACAATCTGGCCTATTTCCTGAAACTGCCCAATGCAAAGATTTTTCCCTCACACATCTCTTACAGCACTGCAGATTTATAAATTAGCAGCACTAGAACAGGCTTTCATGCCCTCCTGAAAGAGTCATCACAGAATTATTAAGACTGAGCACAACATACAATGATTCTGCTCCCTTCCCCTGGTGTTCTGAATCACCAAGAATTAACTTCTACAGCTAGTAGAGCAGCCTGTTTCGCTCCTACAGTTTATACTCGCCTATTTCTGTGGGCTTTATTCTGCTTTTTTTTTTTTTTTTTTAAGTTAAGGGAGACTGAAGGGAAAGTTAAAACTTTTTTTTCCTTGACATGGCTAAGCTACGGTTATGTGGAAAATAATTTTATCTGAAAGAGTTTTACTCATCCAAATGAACAGTTGTAGTAATCCTTATGAATTGTGTAATTTTTTTTTTTTTATTAGAAGTTAAACAGAAAAATTTGGGAACTAAAGAACAAATCTAAAACATACAAACATTTAAGTTATTAATCTTCAAAGTTCAAAATGTTTTGAACAGGAAAAAAAACAAAACCAAACTTTTTTTAAACAGAAAAAACAGGTGTCACTTTCCTGCAGAACTGAGCGGAAACGATGACAGTGCTTACAGCTTTTATCTTCTTACTTAAAAGCCTCTTCAAAACAAAAATCATCTGCTTTCTCAACATTACTAACTTCCCCAGACTCTACTTACATAGGTCAACTTGGGTCTACCTCAATAATACAACATACTGCAATTATGTACCTAGCTATCAGTGTAGAAGCATTTTGGATAATCTTCCTTCACGTCAACACATTTTAAATCTTAATAACTCTGTCTGAATAAAGATCTTATGCTCTGTAGAAAAAAAAGAACAAGGACTGTTTTTCTTTGGGTCTGTATAGCACAGCATATACACATCATTAATTCAGTAAACAGACAAATTAAGGTGTTTCTGCAGCAGAGGTATGAAAGCTTAGAGGCAAGTCACGTTTCTACACTGAATCTGTATTTGCCTTTGGAAGAGAGGAATGCACTAAGTGACCTCTGGAGGCACCTTCCAACCCTGCTTAAATTAATCACAGATTAAACATTATGCTTCTTCAACCAAGTACTACAGTAATATGGAGTTTATGATGAAGTAAGACCTCCTCCTCCCACATATAAGCATCACACTCTCTACAGTATTATAGAAATTGTTTCTATTCCAGCTAACATTTTATACTGAAAAATTTATACATGTAAAAAGTAGTCAAGGAGTATCTGAAGCCTTTGTATTCCCACTTTATGTAATGCAGAAGCTGGTTCTGTAGAGTTTTGCTAGTGTTGTAAGAAACATAGAATCACAATCACAGAATGGGCAGGGTTGGAAGGGACCTCTGAAGATCACCCAGTCCAACCACCCTGCCGAGCAGGATCACCTAGAGCATGTTGCGCAGGATGACATCCAGGCGGGCTTTGAATATCTCCAGAGAAGGAGACTCCACAACCTCTCCGGGCAACCTGTTCCAGTGCTCTGTCACCCTCACAGTAAAGCAGTGCTCCCTCATGTTGAGCCGGAACCTCCTGTGTTTCAGTTTGTGCCCATTGCCTCTCGTGCTGTCGCTGGGCACAACTGAGAAGAGACCAGCTCCATCCTCTCAACACCCTCCCCTCAGATGTTTATATACATTAATAAGGTCTCCCCTCAGTCTTCTCTTTTCCAGGCTACACAGGCCCAGCTCTTTCAGCCTGTCCTCATACAACAGGTGCTCCAGGCCTCTAATCATCTCAGTAGCCCTCCTCTGAACTCACTCCAGTAGTTCGATGTCCCTCTTGTACTCGGGAGCCCAGAACTGGACACAATACTGGACACAATACATCAGCCTCCCATAACTAGCACAATATTCTGGTTTACTTTCATGCAGTAAATGGGCCTTATTTTGATGATGCAGACTTGCAAGTTCTTACTCTAACCGTTTGGATGCTCTACTTTATGTTTTGCACCACACAGCTCTTTCTTTAGATGTGCCTGGGCAGTAAATATGTGCTTAACACTTCTGTTAAAATTAGGTAATTGAGTTCATGAAGTTAAGAATCAAGATCACTTTTGTTTTGCAATTGATGCGAAAGACATACATTACAAGCAGTTTACTAGCTTCTGTGGTCACTGTCTGGCCAGCAGAACCCTTTCCCTTCTCTCTCTAGGTATGTATGCATCAATGTAAATGAAACAGAAAAAATAAGAAAATCAATCAAGTAACTTCACCTATCAGTAATCACACCTATGAGTTTGAGGGGAAAACTGTTGTTAAGAAAATAAAAATAAAAAACAACACCAAAATAACACAATGATTTTAACTTCACACAAGAAACGTTTATTTTGTCACTATACCTCTTCAATGCCAGCAATGTTATTTACTGCCAGTTTTTTGAGGGAACTCTGAAGTTTTTTGTCATCAGCTGTTGCTGTTCTGTGCACCACCTTCTTCTTTCTGCGAGCTGTTCCCTGGAAAAGAACCAAGAGAACAGTCAGCAATGCTCAAACTCTCGCAACACTTGAAATTTAAGTCATCTCACAGTCTGAGCAACAACTCTTTAAGCTATGAGAAAGCTCTGTAGTGAAAAGTGCTTCTCAACTTTTTCCCCTTCACATGCAGTTTTAACTATCAGTCTCAATTCCGAGTTTTTTTCTTAAATGTAAAAGACAAAAAAGACACTGAAGAGCAGCAGTACTTCCTCTCTTCCCGTAAGTTAAATTCTAAAACTATTACTTACTATTAAGCAACACATAAGAATGTTTCCTGAGAACTTTATTTTGTCCAAGATGAAACACAAACATAGCGATTTTAAAACATCACACTTTTGTAAGCAAGTAATTAACTTCTAAACTGTTCCACAGATAGCAATGTTGGAATTCCTACTTTGCAAACTTTTGCACGATCCCTCCAACCCCCATCTATGATTAGGAAACGAACACCCACACTAAACAACCTACATGCTTTCTTTGTTACATTAGCTAGCTGCTGGCTCAGAAGAATGACAGACCTCAGTGATAAGCCCTGGAGCTGATACAAAGGAAGAAGCTTCCTAGCAGGGAGAAGAGAAAGACAAAACTGGAACAACCGACAGGTAAGCTCAGCTTGAGCTTTCACAGGTCACAACAAGTCACTGATTTAAAAAGAGCTTACACCCTGGAAACTACTCATCCAGCAGTTGTGAACTGACAGAAAACTGCATTTCAGGTACTATGATCCATATCACATTAAGAAAATCATATTTTTAAGGCCTCTAAAGTATGTGAACTGAAGTTTATGTTTTGAAAAACAAATTTTAGAGAAGCTTCTCTCTTTTAACTTGTAAATTACAGAAAATAGTGCATCTCTGGTGGTTTTCTTACCTTTCCTCCTATTCGGACCTGGGCTTGAAGCTTGGCCAGTTTTTCTTGATTCATAGTGCTGCATCCAAAGAATGAAATATAAATACAAGTTAGCCGTCAAAACATTAAACACTCACCAAAATAGTGAAAACAAATAAACAAACAAAAAGCTTTCCCATCTAAATAACACAAAGCAGTCCAGCAGCAGCTTCTTTAGCTGAAGTGTCTGTATCATGATGAGGCAAATCAACACAATGTTTGATTTTGCATCAATTTCAGGTATTAACTGTAAGTTTCCAAGTATATCAGTTTATTGTCAGAACCATTTGATTAAACTACTGACTCAGACCAAAACCTGCACGTACAGCACAAATGCTTTAAGGAATACACCTCTGTACTTAACAGAGCCCAGGAAGAGACTCATCACTAAACTACTTTGCATACTATTTCTAAATAATGAACCTCCGATACTTTTAACTAATGACCTAATTCCAAACTCAGCGAAGTCCATGTATGGGCATATTCCCTATATGAATCGCTAGCAGCTATTCTTCCAATTTAATAGCTAGAAAGTTGTCAAGTGGATTCTCTCCCATAGGTCAAGTGTGACCTTTAAAGGCTGGAAGACCTACACAACCTGGAATGGGTGGAAAAACACCTCAACACAAGGGGGTGATCCCGCTGGTCTGCCCCAAAAAGTCCTCAATGATCCCCTAAACGAAGGGAAAACCCCTTCTGCAGCTGCATTGTGCACGGGAAGCACAGGGGAGGGGGAGACGGGGCTCCCGCTACCGAGCGGAGCGCCGGGACGCCTCCAGCACCGCCGGGAGGAGCACCACGGCGGACAAGCATTCCGGCGGGCAGCCGAGGGGATAAAGGCCCCGTGCCTCGGGAGCCAGGGCAACCCCGCCCGGCCGGGCCACCGCAGCCCCACGGGAGAGCCGCGGGCCACCCGAGCCAGGAAAAAGCCCACAGCACCGAGTCCCGGCGCACGGCCTCGCTCTCCCCAAAGAAGGGCCGGCGCCCGCGGCCCCCGCCACGGCCCAGCTCAGCGGAAGGAGTCGGGAAGGAGCCGAGCCGCCGCAGGAGCCGCCCGCTCCCTTCCCGGCCGTGCGCGCCCGAGGGCGGCGGAGCGGGGCCGACGGGCGCGGGGAAGTTCTCACCTGAGTCCGGCGGGTCCTCCGCAGCCCAACACGCGGTGAGAACAAGATGGCGGCCAAGGGAGGAAAGAGAGGCGCACAGAGAAAGGAAGCTTCGCGCCACGTGACGGCGCAAACCCGCCCGCGGATTGGCGGCGGCGCCGAGTTGTATTTGCATAGCGGCGGGGGCGAGGGCGCGGGGCGGTGCGCGCCCGGGGAGCGGTGCCTGCTGGGAGTTGTAGTCTTCCCTGGAGCGGACATGGCGGCGCGGGACGGTCGCGGGCTGGTACGCTGACGCAGTACGACAGCACCTCAACCTATCGTGTTCTTTTTGTTTGTTTTTAAGGGGGCAAAAAAAACCAAACGTACTGCTGCTTGCGAAGCGGAAGCGTCTGCGGAGTTCGTGCTCGAAAAATAAATGAGTTTTGCATGTTACTGGCAGTCTCTGCAGCCCACCCGGGCAGTGCCCCCGTCCACTTGCGGCCCGCTCTCCTCCTTTGCGAAGCCCCCTTCCAACAAAAATAAATGTTTGCGGCCAGTTTTACCTTCCCAACCACCCGGCATTTCCTGAGAGCTGCGGAACCAACGGGTTTATTTGGCAGGAGGAAAGGAAGTCGAAACCCGCCCCCCGCTGCCAGCTCCCGCCGAGGTAACCCGACTTTGTGGAGGGGATAACCAGGGTTTTGGGGACCCGGCTTGACTGACGTGCTCCTCCCCTGAGGCCTCGGCTGCCTGCACGGAGCCGAGCTCCTCTGGCCAGAGGAAAACGGCTGAGCCGCTCCCCAGACAGCCGGGGAGAGCAAAACCCCCCAGTCTACCCCGGCGCCTTCCAGCAGAGGGGACGGCGGCACCGCCCACATCCGCCTCGCATCACTTCCTGGGCTTTAAAAAAAAAAAAAAAAANAAAAAAAAAAAAAGAGAGAGAGCGAGAGAGGAAAAAAAGAAAAACGATCACTGAGGCTGGTTACTTCGCGTCTCGGAGATTCAGGGTCCGCACCGGGGTGCCGCTACCGCCCGCGCCGACACCATGAAGGCTCAACCCGCGGCAGCCTCCGCCTTCTGCCTGTGCCTGCTGCTGGCGGTCTCCGCAGCCGCCGCCGAAGGGCTCGGAAAGGGTCAGGCAAACGTTTTCTTCGTGCTTTCCTCCCCACTTCTGGCGTTGCCGGGAATCCCTGCGCGGGGGGCCCTCGGCGGCGAGGCTGGAGGGGGCCGGGGGAGGCCGGACCGGCCGCCTTGAGCCGCGGGCGCTGCCCCCACAGCCGCCTGCGGCTGAGGGAGATGCTGCCTTTCGGCGTAAGGCAGTCTGTAAGCCGTCTTTGCCGTTGCAGCTCTTTTCCGGTTACAGCCAAGCTGCGCGGAGCTGCCCCGCTCTGAGGCGGCGAAGGCCCGGCCGGGCTCAGCCCTTCGGCGCCCCTGCTCCGGGTGCTGAGGTGCGCGGACACCCCGCCGGCCCTGCTGCTGCCCCTTGGCAGGCGATGAATGACGCTTCCTCGGCTTCCCTTCTGCCTGAGCGCTCCTCGCCTTCCCTGCTTGTGCAATTGCCGTGGTTAACGGCTCGGTTCCGTCAGGGCTCGCCAGGTCCCTGAGCTTCACCCGGGGTGGTGCCCTCGGCGGCCTGCCCTGCGGATAAACCTCAGCTTCAGGGCCGTAGTAACGTGCTTGGATCACAGGCAGCAGGGCCTCGTGGTGTGAACCCTGGTTACTTCACTGTCGGGATAAGCAAACTTTCATTCTATGATTAATTGACTTTCATTCAAAACAAACAAAAAAACCCACACTGTAACGTGTAATGCTTTTTAAAACATACTGAAGCTCATCACAAACTGTTATTTAGGTTTTTTTGAAAGCTTTCTTAGCTAGATCAATAGAAGATTTTCCCTGTTTTAACATGTTGGCCTTTGAATGAAATACCTGATGTGTCAATATTCTGAGTAAACATGACTTCTGCTAACTCTGCTGCCTTCAGCGGGTATGAACGTAGCCTTGTGTCTGCGGCTGACTGCCGCTGATATGTGTGCGTGGACACGGACCGGGTATCCCCGCCTTACCATCAGCACAACTAAATATTTGATGTGTTGCATAATATATGTTCATGGTAGTTCATATCAGGAAATAAGCTAAAAAATACTGTGCCAGCAGTTCAAACTTCATGGATGCTGAAGCAAGGTGCCACAAGGCTTTGCTGGCCCCGCGCTCGGCTTTCTCCAGCTGCTTTGCTGCAGATGTCTACTGGAGACAATGTCCACTTTCCTTGTGTCAGCACTGGGCAGCCTGTGGCTCCTGGTCCCCGTGTAGCTCCCCAAATCTGCCCCCTCAGTGCGGTTACAGCCTGTCCCAGGCTGAGCAATCCAAACCCTCAGTGATGGGAGGGGGCAAGCTGAGGCTGATGCTTGCTCTTTCAGCACAGCCTTGTGTTACTGGAGTGATGAGACCTCTGGGGAAGCCTTCAAAGGAGGTTCCCTGCCGAAAAATTCCCAAATCTCCTTCATCTTAGCTTTCCATGTGGCTTTGGGCCACGTGACGATAACGGTGTGTTGGTTACAGGGCCAAAAAATGGCAGTCCCAGCTTTACCGTTGTCAACGTGCTTGTTCAGTTTATCTCAACTGACATAACAAGACTTGTTATCTCCTTGTTGGATAAAATATTCCCTATGTTGTTCATTCACCGTATCATTCAGCAACCTGCATAACGGTGTTCTTTCTTACTGTTTGATGACAATTATCGTCAGCAGTAATATTTAGCATAATAGTTTTAGAGCAATTAACAATCATTTATTGGCGTAGGTACTTTTAAGTTTTGCATTAGTTCACATTCAGTGGGATTTCGGAAGCCAGATGGTGACGTGTTTAATTTGTCACTAATCAGTTAATAAATGTTCACAGATTGAGAAAGAATGGGGAATGATCAGAAGGCACTTCTATTTTAATATCTGCTTGGGGAATTTTGATGTCCTTTGCATACGTGTAAATATTCATGAGTGTGTGGTTTGTTTTTGTTAATTAATTTCTGTGGGATTCCTCATAAGACTGTAGGTTGTAAGTATACGCAGAAGTCTTTCCAGGACTGGGATTATAATTTCCTTTAAAAAAGAATATATAATGAGTTGAAAATATTCAAAGAGTTGAACGGTTTTCCTCTGATGATATGTTAAACTATGCAGCATTTATGAACCCTTCTCTCCGGCAGGTTTTGGAGATCATATTCACTGGAGAACACTAGAAGATGGGAAGAAAGAGGCCGCAGCCAGGTATGTTACCTAGTTTTAAATATAGAAATGTGGCTTTAGAAGTTCACCATGATTCTGTATCAATCCTAAATTTAACCACAGAAAATACTAATTATTAACAAATATAAAGGTGGTTTAGGAGACTATTCAGATCCCTACAGCTAATTAAAGAAAATAATACAAATTTTTCTCAACCTTGCTGAGGTACCAGCTAGGTTTAATCACTTCAATGGAATTAAATGATTGAAGTTCTATCATGTCTTTGAAGTTAGAAGAAAATATTTTTTAAGCATTTATTGCAATGAAGATAAGGATCACAAACCCACAAACACATGCATAAGTGGTACACAATCCCCCTGAACTCAGCAGTGCTAATAGCGTCCGTCAAAGTGGATGTGCCGATATAGATTTGAGACCTCGACGTGAGATGACTTATTTTGTTACTGTCTGCAAAAAAAGTTTTAAACTCTAGTGAACTGATAAGCTGTTTAAGTAGAACCTTTTCTAGGTTAAACTTAAACTCTAAAACAACACTGTCTCTATGAAAAGATTAAAAAAATGACATTTTGACATATTTTTCTCAGAATTTCTTCTGTTTCTTCTTAAAATGTGAGAAAGAAAATTGTATGCTTATAAGTTCTACTTAAATTTATAACCTAGATCTGACAATGCTGACATTGGTGGAAATTCATTACGCTTTCCAGGTTTGTAGTTTAATTGAATTTTGCTCTTAAACCGATCCACCTGGTGAGTTCCACTCGCTGTGCAAGGCCTAGTGATATTAACACAGCTGGTACAGTTCAGAAGTCTAGCAAGTGTTTACAACTGGATACTTCAGCATTTATTTGATATAACTGTACAAAAAATAGATGACTTCGGTATTTGCAGGATAATTGTAGTGTTACCTTGCAATGAAGCAGAAGTTTTTAAATGGCACAGATGAGGGAGGGAGGGCTTAGGCAGGATGAGCGGTTGTGCTCGGGATCCCCCAAGGAGTGCCGGATGGGATGCACACTCGTCTTTCCTTGCTGGAAACACACACCTGCTCACCTGATGGAGGTAAGCAGCATTTAAGTGTTAGTGAATTGAAGGACTAGGAGAAAACAAGGCGGGGGGGGAAGGAAAGCAAACCTAGAAAGCAGATTTTAGTTCTAAGTCTGACCTTAGGGCTGACGATGAAAAATTATATGAAATTATCTGTTTTATAGCGAGATGCATCACAGACAATAGGACAGGAAGGTTCAAGACTTTAAATCAGGCTCTGTAAATAGCACTCCCTGGATGACTTGGGGGTCCTGGAAGCCGTGTCCTCCCATACGCTGTAGGCCAGAGATGGAAAGGGTTCGCGCCGTTACTTAGAGCGCCTCGTTCTCGAAGCCAACTACTGTATGATCCCGCTTTTAAGCAAAACGCCTCGCAAGTGGGCGTCCCCGTGGCGGGGGCAGCCTGGTGGTTCCCCGCGCCGCCCGGGTGTCAGTCGGCCTGGGGGCAGCTTGAGGCGCTCGCCGCCGGGCTGTCCGGGGCCCGTGCGGGGACGGGCGGCCCTCGGTGGCCGCGCCGCGGCAGCGACGAGGCGCCCCGGAGGCGCTTCCACGCGAGCACCGCG